>ML381787.1:0-27564 GCA_005239525.1 Nicotiana knightiana
GGTCGGGTGTTGGCCTTTTTCGTGTTTGCTTCTTCCCAATGGTCTTTGCCGGGCCTAATGGGGTTGCTTGTTGTTTGCCCTTGCCCCGACCCCTAGAAGAGTCACCCCTCCCGGATTGCTTGTTTGCTCTACCTCATGATCGAACCATTCTCTACACACATGTAAAGAAAACCGTTAGAACATGGTACCAAGTATCCAAAGAGCAAAGGCTTCAGTAATGCAGGGAATAAAACAGTGCTGGATGAACAATTCCGTTGTTAGGGGAAAAACAACCGCTGCAGCGGAAGGGTCACCGCTATTAGTGGAATATTGACCGCTGCACTGGAAGTGGGGGTTCAGAATACCCCATCTTCTTATCTTTCAAATCGCGTCAAGCGGAAAAATGTCCGATGCAGCGAAAAGCCACCGGTGTCAGTGGATTTTTGGTCGCTGCAGCGGTTTTCATAGTCAAGATAGCAGCAGATGGTTCCACTGGCAGTGGATTTTTTGTCTATTGGAGCGAAAATTGCATTTGAAATTGTTAAACTTCCCAGATGATTCTGCTGTCAGCGGATTTTTGGTCCGCTGCAGCGGAAATTCAACACTGACGTACACTAACAGTAGTGTGCAAACTAGGGTTTATCAATTTTTTAAAAGTTTTACATGAAGCACATGTAATAATAACCCTATATCCCCTTAGGCAACAAGAAATCACTACCCCATTGATTTTAACACATTGGTGAAACATGTAAAAGCATTAGGGCTTAAATGACTACCTTTCTAGAAAAGAAAACTAATAAGAACAAGCTAANATCTTCTTGTTCTGGACCTGATTAAGATATGTGCCCCTTTTTGTGTGGGCAACATTCACATAAAACTCCTTCACCACGTACTCATTGGTATCTTCAACTATGCTAGATAAGAAACCCCACCCAACTCTTTCCTCAAATTGCCTCTTGACATTTGGGTTATGCTGTAGTAGATCCTTAACAATGAAAGGCCTCTCAGGGATCAGTGACCTCTAGGGCCACCATTCTCTGAATTTGTGGTAGGTCGTTTCGGAAACAAACCGATCCTCCCACATTGATGGCTTTCTCGACCGGAGAAGCCCTGTTGTCTGCATTTGGGTGTCACCACCCCTGCCATCATCTGGTGTCTCCTCAGAGATGTCAAGGTCAATAGAAGTAGGGGAGGTGGACTGAGCTGCTGCACTGGTATCCTGTGGGGGTGTGGAGTTACTGGAAAGACCCAAAATGTCCGAAGATTCTGAGGTAGTAGGCTCGTTGACAAGCCTCCTGGGTTTGGACAATGCCTCTGCTAAGGCTGCTCCACTGTTTCCCTCCGAAGCTTCCCGGGAGGGGGCATATTCACTTGTTTCAGATTGGTCGGGTGTTGGCCTTTTTCGTGTTTGCTTCTTCCCAATGGTCTTTGCCGGGCCTAATGGGGCTGCTTGTTGTTTGCCCTTGCCCCGACCTCTAGAAGAGTCACCCCTCCCGGATTGCTTGTCTGCTCTACCTCGTGATCGAACCATTGTCTACACACATGTAAAGAAAACCGTTAGAACATGGTACCAAGTATCCAAAGAGCACAGGCTTCAGTAATGCAGGGAATAAAACAGTGCTGGATGAACAATTCCGTTGTTAGGGGAAAAACAACCGCTGCAGCGGAAGGGTCACCGCTATTAGTGGAATATTGACCGCTGCACTGGAAGTGGGGGTTCAGAATACCCCATCTTCTTATCTTTCAAATCGCGTCAAGCGGAAAAATGTCCGATGCAGCGAAAGGCCACCGGTGTCAGTGGATTTTTGGTCGCTGCAGCGGTTTTCATAGTCAAGATAGCAGCAGATGGTTCCACTGGCAGTGGATTTTTGGTCTATTGCAGCGAAAATTGCATTTGAAATTGTTAAACTTCCCAGATGATTCTGCTGTCAGCGGATTTTTGGTCCGCTGCAGCGGAAATTCAACACTGACGTACACTAACAGTAGTGTGCAAACTAGGGTTTATCAATTTTTTAGAAGTTTTACATGAAGCACATGTAATAATAACCCTATATCCCCTTAGGCAACAAGAAATCACTACCCCGTTGATTTTAACACATTGGTGAAACATGTAAAAGCATTAGGGCTTAAATGACTACCTTTCTAGAAAAGAAAACTAATAAGAACAAGCTAAAAGTTAAAAACTACAATTAAAATCAAATAATATGAACATACCACTGCTAGATGATGTTGGTGTTAAGATGTGAGAATTTTATGAAGCTCCGGTGTACAGTGTAGAGATTGAGAACAGTAAAATTTATCTATGAGAGCCAAATGGGTGAAAAGAGTAAAAGGAGGGGGGTCTGCATATTTATAGGAGAGAACTGGGGCCCCACCGACTTACCTAGCATGGCAGCGGAATTTTACCGTTGACCGCGCTTTTGTGCATTTCACAGAGCTGGGCACCAAAGATCTCCGGTGTCAGCGGAATTTTGCCACTACAGTGGAATCCCACTGCTGTCAGCGGATTTCCAATCGCTGCAGTGGAATGGAGATCCAGAGAGTTGTGAGCTTTCTGTAATTTGGCTAAAACTTGACGCGACAGTGGAAAGTTATTCGCTGCAGCATTTTTGTGATCGATGAACGCGGAAATGTGACCGCTGCAGCATTTTTGAACTGGTAGCTCAATTTTTTTTCAGATTTTGTTCCTGCACTGCAATCACCAAATCCTACACCAACTTCATAAATAGGTTAGTTCAAGAAAAATCTACTCTAACAAAAAGAAACAAAAAAAATGAAAAGAAAACACTTGGGTTGCCTCCCAAGAAGCCCTGATTTAACATCGCGGCACGACGCATGTTACCATGATCAAGTGAATTTCAAAAAAGCCACCACGTGGCTATCTTCAAATTTCCCCAAGTAGTGTTTGACCCGATGTCCATTCACACGAAAAATTTCACCATTCTTTTTTTTTAGATCAAGGGCACCAAAGGGTGTAACCAATACTACCTGAAACGGACCACTCCCCTTTGATGTGAGTTTTCCCGGAAAGAGACGAAGCCTTGAATTGAAGAGAAATACCAAGTCTCCCACTTTGAATTCCCGGTGCTTAGCATACTTATCATGCAAATACTTCATTTTCTCCTTTTACAAAGAAGAGCTTGCATAGGCATGGAATCTAAACTCATCAAGATCATTAAGGTGATCAACACGAAGATTTGCAGCAGAGTCCCAATACAAGTTCAACTTCTTCAAAGCGCGAAGTTCCTTGTGCTCCAACTCAACCGAGAGGTGACATGCCTTACCATACACCAACCGGTACGGAGACATACCAATCGGGGTCTTGAAGGCGGTCCTATATGCCCAAAGTGCATCATCAAGCTTTTTAGACCAATCAGTCCTATTTGCATTCACGGTCTTGGACAAAATGTTCTTGATTTCTCGATTTGAGACTTCAACTTGCCCACTGGATTGAGGATGGTAAGGAGTGGACACTTTGTGATTTAACCCATACTTGGCAATCAACGAATCAAAATCCTGATTGCAAAAATATCCCCCGTCACTTATGAGAGCCCGAGGAGTCACAAATCATGTGAAAATATTTTTCTTGAGAAAACCAACGACACTACGGGCTTCATTATTGGGCAAAGACACGGCCTAAACCCATTTTGAAACATAATCCACAGCCACGAGAATGTAGGTATTACCACACGAGCTGACAAACGGACCCATGAAGTCAATGCCCCACACATCAAATATATCAACCTCAAGGATCGTTGTAAGGGGCATTTCATTCTTCTTTGATATACCACCTGCTCTTTGACATTCATCACACCTCTTTACCAAGTCACTCTCATCTTTGTACAAAGTAGGCCAATAAAATCCGCAACTTAGAACTTTTGAAGCTATTCTTACCCCACTGTGATGACCATCGTAGGGCGAAGAGTGGCAAGAATCAAGAATGGACATTTGCTCTTCTTCAGAGACACAACGCTGTATGACTACATCATTGCATATTTTGAACAAATACGGCTCATCCCAATAATAATCCAAGTTGTCCTGTCTAAGTTTCTTCCTTTGGTTCGAAGAGAGCTCAAATGGGACAACACCGGTAACAAGAAAGTTCGCAATGTCCGCAAATCATGGCATGTCTTGCATAGAGACTGAGAGAATCTCCTCATCTGAGAAAGTATCATTGATCTCCAGGCCATCATTTGTCCTTCCTTGCTCTTCCAATCGGGATAGATGATTCAACTTGATTTTCGCTCCCCTTTATATCAACAATTTTTAAATCAAACTCTTGGAGCAATAAGACCCACCTCATAAGCCTAGATTTTGAATCCTTTTTCATCATTAAGTACCGGAGCGCCGCATGATCGGTGTGCACTATCACATTGGCGCCCATAAGGTAAGGCCTAAATTTATCCATTGCAAAGACAATAGCTAACAATTTTTCGGTGACGGTGTAGTTAACTTGGGCGGATTCATAGTTTTGCTTGCATAATAAACGGGGTGAAAGATTTTGTTCACCCTTTGGCCCAAGACCACACCCGCCGCCACGTCACTTGAATCACACATGAGCTCGAAAGGAGAGCTCCAATTTGGTGCGGTGATTATTGGTGTGGTAGTCAACTTATCTTCAACAACTCAAAAGCTTGCATACATTCTTCATTGAACTCAAACTTGGCATCTTTCTCCAATAGCTTGCATAGGGGATTTACCACTTTTGAAAAATCTTTAATGAATCTCCGGTAAAATCCCGCATGCCCAAGGAAACTACGGACTCCCTTCACCGAAGTTGGAGGAGGCAACTTGGCAATAACCTCGATCATGGCTTTATCCACTTCAATGCCATCTCTTGAGATTTTGTGGCCGAGGACCATGCCCTTCTCGACCATGAAATGGAATTTTTCCCAATTCAATACAAGGTTGGTTTCTTCACACCAGGCAAGGACTTTATCAAGATTTTGCAAACACTGCTCAAATGAGTCCCCGACCACGTTGAAGTTATCCATGAACACCTCCAAAAAATATTCAACCATATCAGTGAAAATTGCTATCATGCACCGCTGGATGTGGCGGGTGCATTGCACAACCCTAATGGCATCCTTGAAAAAGCAAATGTCCCGTAGGGACAGGTGAAGGTTGTCTTTTCCTGATCTTCTGGGGCTATGAGAATCTGATTGTAGCCTGAATACCCATCTAAGAAACGATAGAAAGCCCGCCCAGAGAGTCTATCAAGCATCTAGTCCAGAAATGGCAATGGAAAGTGATCCTTTTGGGTCACCTTGTTCAGCTTCCGATAATCCCTCCAGTCAGTCACGGTCCGAGTGGAATAAGCTGATTCTTGTCATTCTTCACCACGGTCATACCAACCTTTTCGGAACACATTGCATTGGTGAAGTCCAAGCACTATCAGAGATTGGATAAATAACCCCAGAATCAAGCCATTTTATTATCTCCTTTTTGACCACCTCTTGCATTACCTCGTTTAACCTCCATTGATGTTCCACGGACGGTTTTGCATCATCTTCAAGAATAATTTTGTGCATGCAAAAGGCGCGACTTATGCCCCGAATATCAGCAAGAGTCCTGTTGATACCCAATTTTTCCTCAAACTATTTTTAAAATTTGCATGTGTGCCTTCAAAATCACTTTTTATAATAATTGGTATTTTTCCATAATTTTCCATATTTTATTAATTTCTTTTCCAATTTATTCAGTATCTTAAATTCAATAATTATTCATAAATTATATTATAAATAATTTTTCAAAATAGTTCCCAGCTCAATATATCATTTTAATCCTATTAGGATTTTAATTATTTCACAAATTAGCCAATTTGGCAATATTTGGCTATAATTACAATAATTTTGCAATTATAGCCTAATTGTACATTTTATACCATTTCAATTCAATAGTTAGTCATTTTATATTTTAATATTAGCTCATTACCTTAATTTCACCAATTTAGCCTTATTTTCATTTTTATGTAATTATCAGCTATTTTATAAATTCTTTATCTATTTAATTGGGTATTTAATAATTAGCCCTTCCTATTTAAAATCTAGCCTAAATCAAACCAGACCCCTAACCCAATGAACTAGCCCAACTATGCAGCCCAATCTGCTAAACCTACTGACCTCCCTTCTCCGGTCGTCTCCCTGCCGGAATCCATGGTTGTCTCGCTACCTACCAGCCTTATGGCTCCCCCTTCGCACGTGTGTCACCTGTTTTGAGGTTTTCAAGTGAACCAGAGGCGGTTCACTCACCTCTACAATCTCATGCCATATTTTTCGGCCTCCTATGGTCGTTCAAGTAAGATTCTTGAATTTTTCGGCCAAACGCCGATGATATTTTAAGCTTTCTTCTCTTTTGGGTTTTTCTATGGAAACCCTAGCTTTAAGATCTTCTGATCTTCCTAGATCTGTGACAGATCTATGTCTATTCTAAGGTTTTCACCTATTTTCTCTTTAAAACCACTTTGCTTTTCAAACGATTCTTCATTTTTAAGAACTAGGGTTTCTTAACCCCTTTTGAAAACGCTTTATCTTCTGATTTTTAGTACTAATCTATGATTCCCAGTATGATTTTAAATGTTTTGCTTGAGTCTCCTATTTTGCCTTAATTATTCTGGTGAAACCCCAATTTTAGGGTTTGAGTTCATCTTGTTTGCTATGTTTGCTAATCTGCATGTTCTTCTGGATTTTCTCTATGTTCTACGCTTCTCGCTTTAATTTTGTTGTTAGGGTTTTCAACCTCCTACTATTTCTATGATGTTTTACTTAGGGTTTCTCTAATTTCCGTGCTATTTGTTGCTTAGAAGTCTGATTATTCGATTAGCGATTGTTTATCTAATACTCTATTGATTCTGTGCATTTCTTCGTAAAGCTGTGACATTTTCTTTGAATCTATGATTTTGTATATGTACCTTGTAATTCTGTACTGATTTCGAATAGTTTCCTTATTTGTGTGATAATTAGTATTGGTTCCTTGTGATTTCCAATCTCATTCGTGATTCTTGTGACTAATTTCCAGAATTAAAGTTATGATCTACCTTATTTATGTGCACGAATATGCTGTCAGTTATTTAACATGTACTTTCCTTAATTATGTATTATGTACTTAGTCTTTATTACATGCCACATGATTTTACTACTCCCATTATGGTAAAATCAGTCTTATAATTGATTCTTTTCATTGTTTGATACAACTTGTACCTATTTGAACTATGACTCCCTAATTAAAGGGAGTGCGGGTCTTGATTGATTTGATTGGGTATTTTTCCTATAACTATGTTGAAATTAGTACTTCTTACCTTATTTACTACTGTTTTCAAAGCTATATAGACCCAGGCCTCTTATTTTCCAAAGACACGAACAAAAAACATTGTTCAACTCTCTCTTTTACACATATACATACTCTCTTTTGTTCTCCTTCTGATCACCTGCTATTATCAGTCGGCTGCAAGCCAAGACTGATTATTTTACTTGCCTATTCCTTATTCTATGTTTGTCATCACCTAACTGGTATGTCCTCAATTTATTTTAAAGCTTCACAACAATATGTTTCTTTTGGTATTTCTGTTCATCTTATTTATGATATGCTTTTACTTATGGTTTTGTTGCTAAACTTGCAATTAGTATGTAAACTTCGTTTCTTTAGTTCTTAATACTTCCCTCTATAGCCTCAGCATGTTTACTACCCCCTTTGCATATTCCAACATGATCATGCTTCCTCTTTGTCTTCTTCGATTCCTAGCACACCACAATATGCACTATATGTTACTTAGTCTTATGTAATCTTGAACACATGTTGTACCAGAACCGTTTCTCTGAACCTATATGTGACCCTGCTTAGTGTATGTTCTCCCTATATGCTTCATACTTATCCCCTACCCCTCAGTCCCTGCTTGTGAGTGTTAAACTGATTTGGTTCTTGTTTCTTGCTCTATGTGTACTGTTCTAATCCTGAGACTCTGATTGTCTTACCCTCTTCCCTTTCAAACTATTTTCACCAAGTAATACTCTTCTATTGTTCTTCAAAACTTATTTCAAACAAGTCATTTTCAGAAGTTGTTTTCCTACCTGATCTTTTCAAAACTATGAGCACTTCCACTATACTCTTAGACATTAGGTTCTGCCCCTCTTGTGTGAGCATTGCCTTGGGACCCTTGAGCTCCCTCTGAACTTTGACACACGAGATTTGGCCTTTCCACACTGTACTTACTTTATCTTGGCTATGAAATCTGGGTGTGAGCACTGTCCGGGGTCCTTTGATATCCTTAGGGAACTCTGACACACATGGATTATATCAAAGGTTGTGAACTAATGGCATTTGAGGCATTCTGGGGATTTTGGGCCTATCAGTAGGCTCCCTATAGCATAACTCCTTCTTTTTCTCATTTCAATTATGTAATTTATGCAAATGGCCTGTAATAACTACTTGTAAACTACTCTAGGGATGGATAGTGGAAAGGGAAGGGGTGACGATGTATGCTTTAGCTATTAAAAGGGTATAAAACATGTTAATAGGTTTATATTCCTACTTGCGCAATAGAGACCATGCTTAGGACTCATTTCATGCATTAGAGATCATGTTCTCTATACTTACTGTTTTCAGCATGTCCATCTCACTATCATATCACTTAGAGAATCCTGCGTTAAAATGTGTTAATAACCAGTACTTTGCAATCATGCTCTATGTTGCCATGTACACTTAGAGATCCTGCTTAGGGTAAACAACACTAAAATGAACTACCGCTCTTGCATCTTCTGAAATCATGCTTAATGCTGTAATTATTGTGCATTTAGAAATCCTCTTAGGATTCTATATATGCATCATACTGCATCCCTATCTGTGCATTAGATATCATGTTTTAGGACTCATTCTCCGCCTAATTACCAATGCATGAAAAAGGACCTAAAATTGTTTTACCATGTCTCTAAACAACTAGTGATAATTCTGCATTTGATGCAACACCTAAGTACATCATGTTTAGGCAAAACAACTCAAACGGGTTTTTTTTAAATAATCTGGGTAATTACTAAGCATTTTCCTATGCCTAGGCAAGCCTTAGGTAATTAAAGTTGTCAAAACTGGAAATACGTCTATTTATGTATGCTGCTTAATTATCAACAGGATATAATCAATACGTAAAACTGATTAAGACTTACTCTCTGAGTTATGAAATAAATATGTCGTTGTTATTATCATTTAGATACCATGTTTTAGGATCTGAATCAAAAGACCTTAAATGTGTATGAGTCGTGCTGCTTATTTGCATTACTTGTGGAGGTATACTTGTGCCTTTTCTCTGATTTTCTATGTTTCCCACTAATTGCAGTCCTACATGTTCTAATCTGTCGCCTTAGTATTTTTCCTTCAAACCTGAGGGTTTGCCTAGAACATCCTTTATAGGATAGAAGTCCTAAATTCCTTCGGGACTAATAGGAAGGGACGGGTAACAGCATGCAATAGAGGTCGAGACCAACACTTGATTTGGTTACTTTCACGGGGTGGGAAAGGGTAGAATATGGATATGATGACCAGTGCGCTAATACCACGTGTAGCCCCTCTTTGAGGAGTGATTACCGGGTATTGTACTGATGTGATCCATATTGTTATAAACCTAGGATACCCTTTATATGCTTAGATCGTAATCCTTTCAAATTATAACCTTCTTTACTATTTTTTCAAACATCTACATACTTAAGACTTAAATCCCCTCTTATTTGAGCCTTTATTTTTTTGTTTGCTAAGCTATACAAATTCACAAAAGCTGTTTGGTCGGGAACCACACTTGTGGATCTTGAGGGGTGCCTAACACCTTCCCCTTAGGATAATTTCAAGCCCTTACCCTATCTCTGGTTAACAACGTAGTTGTAAGTGAACCCCTTTGGTGTCCTGACGCACCTTTAAAAATCGTTAGGTGGCGACTCTCAAAAACACAAACCCCTTTCCCAAAAGTAAATAGTTGTCCCAACCGAATGTCATAAACCCGATATCCGCAAGGAAAGAGGAGGCGCGACAGCATGGCGACTCTTCTGGGGATTCTAGGCTTTTACCATTTCAAACGGCTTTGTGAACTTGTCTTTACTTTGTTAATACTTGACCTTTCCCTTTCCCCTTTTTATGTGCCATTAATTATCTATTCTTTAAGCATTTATTTTTCTTCAAAAGTAACTGACATGTTCTTTCTGTTTCCTTACTTTGTAACGGCTTTTACATTATAAGCTATTGTATTTACTGCTTTCATAACGTGCAAATACATGATAACATGTCTTTAATGCTTATTTATTATTGCATAACCATGCTCAACATTCATACACCACTCGTGCCAAACAAAATACTATAGCAATGCTTGATGAGTGGTTGCGCTCTTCCTGTATTATTACATCCAAAATTCGGAAAGGTTTATTTGCGGTAAAACTAGTCGATCAGCGGTGCAGTCGACGGTTCCGTACCTTTCCCCCCTTGAGTTTTCCGCTCGAGGGTACCAGTCTAAAACCCCATAGAAACCTTACTCCGTTATGTTGTTTCATGCATCATGGTCAAACCTAGCCAGGCTAAAGTGTGGTCCGCACGATAGCTTTTAAGACGACCTTACCAAAAGTCCACTGGGTTTCTCTAAACCCAAACGGACATAATCACGCTCTGTGCATTTATTTGGAGAACTAAATGCTTTATGCTAATTGTTGATGTTAAATAGTCGAGTCTGGTGGGGGTAAGGGCCTAACCTTGTTTTCCTTACATAAAAATGAGGCACGAAGTCCCCAGATTCGGCATGGTCTCCAATATCCCTCCAAGATTGCTAAGTTGGTGGGAAGATTTACATTCTAGTGACAAAACTCTCGTTAGGAAATACTTGGGCAATCTACCATCTCTCTTAGGAATCCAGCCTAACAACATGATAATAGAGGCTGCTACCTTGTTCTGGGATTGTGAAAGTTCTGTGTTCCGCTTTGGGGGCATTGAAATGACACCTTTGCTGGAGGAAATAGGAGGATTGGCTGACCTAGTATGGGAGACTCCGGGGTTGCTAATGCCTGAGAACCGCACAGGCAAAGGTTTCCTCAAAATGATGGTTCTGAAGAAGAATGCAGAACCGGTATGCTTAAATAAGTCATACATCCCTTTTGACTACTTGTACAAAAGGTACGGTCACAGTAAATCATATTGTACCTACCACGACGAGTTTGCCATCACATCCTTGGGACACATCCATCGTACAGTATTCATCTTCATGTTTTGCTTCTTAGGTCTGATTGTGTTTCCAATAAAGAAGGAGAGAATCCACACTAGATTAGCCATGGTAACCAAGACACTAATGGAAGGAACTAATGGGAAAAACTTCAGTATTGTGCCCATGATCATTGCAGACATTTATCGAGCCTTGGAAAAGTGTCAACAAGGGGCAAGACACTTCGAAGGCTGCAATCTACTACTTCAGCTTTGGCTCATGGAACATCTCCAAAAGGGCGAGTGACAAGAAGTTCATTGAATATTTTGGGATGACCACATCGCTTTCCACCATCCAAAGAGAATGAATTACATCCCCGACATGTTTGCTCAGCCTGAGAACGCCAAAGGATGGGTCGAGCTCTTTGGTAATCTGACTGAAGAACAGGTTCAATGGATATTCGAGTGGTTTCCGACAGAGGAGTTCATCGCCCGTTCCAGATATGCACCGTTCCTAATATTAATTGGTCTAAGAGGAACATACCCTTACATCCCTCTTCGAGTTATGAGGCAAGCGGGTAGGAAGAAAGTCATACCCAGGGTTGACAAGATGAGCCATCTTCGAGCTGACTTCCAAAATGATGATAGTCCTCACAAGTGCCAAGCCCAGCACATGTGGCACTGCTAGATTATAATGGAGAAGGAAACCATCGAGTCAGACAGATATCATGCCGGTTGTACCCCTTTCTATCCTAGTTGGTTGGCAGAAAATTGGGATGGTCTGAGCCAGCCAGGGTTCGTCCAGGGCCACAGGGTTATAGATGAAAAGGCTGAGGCACAAGTCAAAAACAATCAACTATGCAAGAGGATCTGTGAGTGTGAGGATGAGCACCACGAAATACATGAGTCTAACAAGAAACTGATTGAGGAATGGAAGGATATGGCTATCAGCACCAACAAAAGTTTAGGGTATTTGGAGCGAGGCATAGTGGAGCTGGAGAAAATATTTCTCAAAAGGATTGAAGACTGTCAAAAGGCTGGAGGGACCGATGGAGGACATCTAGCTAGAGCATACTTGTTGCTGGGGCTTTGTGAGTTGGGGGAGCTGTACAAGGGAAGTAAGAATGTTGAGTCTGGGGAAGGTCCTTATGGGACCAAGTAGTTAGGAATGTCTTTCTTTTACTTTATCAATGTAATAAGGCCAATGGCCATTAGTGACCTTTACTTCCTGTTTATTTAGTATCCTTTTGGGATTCGTCTATTTTCTTATCAATAAAATGAGGCATTTAGCATCTTAAGTTCTCCAAATCAATTTGTCGCTAGGCCTACCTCGGGCACAAAAGAGGTGCCCAAATTAGGACGCATTTTACATTCCCGCACTATGTGTTTAAATACCGCAATACTTCTCATAATCCTCACTAACTTGGCTACTTTTTGTTTTTGTTTTCCTCTTTCTTTATTTATTTATTCCCCTCCCCAAAGGTTAGTTCGTGCACTCTGGCATCATCATCCTATCTTACAAGATCCAGGGGCCCTCCATCCTCCATCCTCTCCTCCTCTTAGTCCTCCCAAAGGCAAGAATAAAGGGGGAAAAAATGGAAGATTCAGGCAACAACAGAAATGAGAATGTGGTTGAACGGGTAGAGGCCAATGATGGCCAGGGTATTCGGATTCAGAATGAAACTGTGTCGCAGCTGGAGCCAAAGTGCTTAAAGTTTCAAGAAGAGCTTGATCAAGTTCAGAATCTGGCAAACCTGTCATTCTCCCTCAACATCCCAGACGTCAATATCCATAATCCTACACCTCCTCAAAACATCCCAAAGCAGCAAAATAATCCCACAGCTCATCATCACACCACCCCACCAAAGAACCAAACTCTTCCAGCACACTGCAATGCCTGCCATACTCCAAACAACACCCCACTGCTTATCCCAGAACCTCAGAACTCTACAAATGACCATTTCCACACTCATGCTCCAGGCCACCATAACAATCCCATCTATGTGGAGACCATGCCACACTCCACTCCCCCTATCACATACACACCTGAGTCTGATGAAAAGGACCTGCTTATTAAGAACTTGGCTAAGGAACTTAGAAAGCTGACCAGCCGAGTTCAAGGCGTCGAGGGAATCAAGGGAGTCAAAGGGTTGAACTATGAAGACCTCTGCATACAGCCCGATGTCGAACTGCCCGAAGGATACAAACCTCCTAAGTTTGAAATGTTTGATGGTACAGGTGATCCAAGGGTCCATCTAAGAACTTCTTGTGACAAGCTGGTTGGAGTAGGGAAGGACGAAAGGATCCGCATGAAGCAGTTCATGAGGAGCTTGAAAGGAGATGCATTGTCTTGGTACATCAGCCAAGATCCCAAGAAATGGTTGAATTGGGTAAGCATGACATCTGACTTTATGGACAGATTCAGGTTCAACACAGAAAATGCACCAGACGTGTTCTATATTCAGAATTTGAAAAAGAAACCCACGGAGACATTTCGCGAGTACGCTACTCGTTGGAGGTCCGAAGCTTCCAAGGTCAGACCCGTCTTAGAAGAGGAACAAATGAACAAGTTCTTAGTCCGAGCCCAGGACCCGCAGTACTATGAATGGTTGATGATAATTGAGAACCACAAGTTCTCCGACGTTATCAAATTAGGTGAAAGGATTGAAGAAGGTATCAAGAGCAGTATTGTCACAAATTTTTAAGCCTTGCAAGCTACAAACAAGGCTTTGCAGTATGGTGGTGTGTCTAAGAAAAGAGACGCGGGAGCCATGATGGTTGCACAAAGAACCAAATCCCCACTCAAATACCAAACTTACCTAACACCTCCACTAACATATCAACCAACCCCAAATTACCAAGCACCATCACCCTCATACCAAGCTCCACCACCCACTTATCAATCACCTCCACCACCAACTTATCAATAACCTCCACCACCGTTATATCAGCCTGTTTCACCCAGATACTCAGAACCCGCCCTTGTCTACCACACTTACAATTCCCAACTATATCATTACCAATCACCCCTACCCGTCAAAATTTCCCTAGACCTCATCCTAATTTTGATCGCAGACCTCCAAAACAGTATACCGCCATCGCTGAACACATCGACCAGCTGTATGAGAAGCTCAAAGTTGTTGGTTATGTCACCCCCATCCCTACTGTAACCCCTGAGAATCCTTCTCAATGGGTCAACCCAAACAAGTCCTGTGCATACCACTCCGGCATGAAGGGGCACACCATCGATGAATGCCGCTCTTTGAAGGAAAGATACAATCCCTGATTGAAAATAAGGTCATCGTGGAAAAGGAATCCGCGCCAAATGTCCGCAAAAATCCTCTTCCGGACCATAAGGGTGGAGGCATCCTTTTGATTGAAATAGAAGACGACTGGGTCCCCGAGGTGTTAATCAGGTTGATCGTGGAAGGCGATGACCCAAAGAAGCCAGCGGTTACTCTCAACCCAATCATAGTCCAGATTCAACCGTCTGAGGATGCTGAGGTAAATATGTCCATGCCTTTTGAGTTTGAATCAGCGTCACCTGCAAAGACACCAATATCGATTGAAGTTGAGTTTGTGTCTCCGGCAAATGCACCCGCACCATTTGAGGTTGCAATCTTACCACCCAAGGCACATGTTCCACTTGAAGTAAGGATAGCCGCACCAATTCCAGTGGCGATGTCGACCACGCCACCTTTCTATACAAATGATGTACCATGGGACTATACTTCTGAGGCGAGAAGGAAAGGCAAAGTCAAGACTAAAGAAGCTGTTGCAACACAGGGTATGACAAGAACTGGTAGAGTCTATACCCCTGAACATCTGGCTGAATCCAGCAGGCAGGCTTCCAATCAGCCTCCCATTATCTAGACAGGTCCGGACAACCTTTGGAGGAAAGTACAGGCCAAGGAGTATTCGGTCATCGACCGGCTGAACAAAACACCAGCGCAAATATCCATCCTCTCTTTGCTGTAGAATTCCGAGACGCATAGGAATGCTTTATTGAAGGTGTTGAATGAAGCCTATGTGCCAAACAACATCACTAGTGGAGAAATGGCTAATATGATAGGCCAAGTGTTGGAGAGTCACAAGATCACTTTCCATGAGGACGAGCTGCCTCCTGAAGGGTTGGGACATAACAAAGCACTGCACATCACTGTGCAATGCGAAGATTATTTCATCACCAGAATCCTGATTGATGGGGGATCCAGTCTTAACATATGTCCGCTGATAACGCTTAAGAAATTGGGTAAAGGGCTGGATGAGATAAAGGATGGAGCGATCAAAGTGAAAGCCTTCGATGGATCTCAGAGGTCCACCATTGGTGAGATCAGCCTATGCATGCAAATAGGGCCAACCTGGTTAGAGGTGGACTTCCAAGTGATAGATGTGCCAGTGTCCTACAATATGTTATTGGGACGACCCTAGATCCATGTTGCTGGGGCCGTAGCATCAACGCTACATCAGGCAGTGAAGTTCGGGTGGAACCACCAAGAGGTGATTATTCATGGTGACGGTAGCAACCATATTTACAGTCTCCAGACTATTCTGGTGATTGAAGGAAGAAGGAAGTTGGGTGGAGAAACTTACCACCATATTGAACGGGTCAACACTATCGACAAAGACAAATGGTGGGATAGCAAGATCGCAAGTATGATGAATTGGCGAGGGTACGAGCCAGGTAAAGAGCTCGGCAAGAACCTTCAGGGGATCTCCAAACCTATCAAACTCAAGAATCACGGCACCACTTTAGGTTTGGGATACAAATACACTTGGGAAGAATTCAAAAACTGGTCGCCACCATGGTGCGGTCCTTATTACCCTTTGGAGCAACCAATACCATATCTAGAGCAGACCTTCCGACAGGCCGATGTTATTTATGGATCAGACGAAGAAGAAGCACTTGCAGCAATGAGGAACTTGTTTCTAGAGGATAGTGATATGGACTGTTGTGTTATTCTCGAGGAGGAGGGGGAGGAAGGCCCTTCTATACAGGCTGTGAGCAGAGGGACGTACCTCAAGAATTGGACTGTCAGGACAACCAAAGCCCGACGAGCCTCGGGTAGCAAGGCTAAAACAGGCATTAGTCACTATTTTCTTTACAAAATGTTTCCTTTTTTGCATTTTAATTCCTGCAATAAGATCTTCAATGTTCAAAATAATCGTTCAGTTTATCAAAAGAATTTTTAAATTTTTATTATGAATCAATATTTATTGCTATCATTTTCTCTCATTACTTTACCTATACATCATTACTATTACATGTCTTGATGAACCGATGATGTGACATGCAACGAGACAACGTAGCAAATGGATGTGGATTCAGAAGAAGATGACATACCTGACGAGATTGTCAAAGAAGTTGAGAATTTTGAGAACAGACCTAAGTCCAACCTGGACAATACTGAAATCATCAACCTGGGAGATTCAGAAAACATCAAGGAAACACGAATCAGCATTCATTCGCCGTCGCCAGAAAAGAAAGAATACGCAGAATTTCTAAAAGAGTATGAGGACATATTCGCCTGGTCGTATGACGATATGACTGGTCTAAGTACGTCTATTGTGGCTCACAAATTTCCAACCAATCCAATGTGTCCACCGGTAAAACAAAAGCTCAGGAAGTTCAAACCCGACATGAGTTTGAAAATCAAAGAAGAAGTGACCAAGCAGATCAACGCCAAGGTTCTCGGGGTAGTTAAGTATCTGACATGGTTAGAAAACATTGTGCCAGTACCAAAGAAGGATGGGAAGGTCAGAGTCTATGTCGACTACCGGGATGTCAACCGGGCTAGTCCAAAAGACGACTTCCCTTTGCCAAATATACATATCCTGATTGAAAATTGCGCCAAGAATGAAGTATAATCATTCGTGCATTGCTTCGCTGGTTATCATCATATCTGGATGGATGAGGAAGATGCTGAGAAAACGGCTTTTATTATGCCATCGGAGTGTACTGTTACAAGATGATGCCATTCGGCCTGAAAAATGCAGGGGCCACCTACATGAGGGCTATGACCACCATCTTCCACGACATGATTCACAAGGAGATCGAGGTATACGTGGATGATGTTATTATCAAGTCTAGGAAATCCACTGACCACATGGAAGATTTGAGGAAGTTCTTCAAAAGGTTGCGGAGATACAATCTGAAGCTGAACCCCGTGAAGTGTGCATTCGGGGTTCCTGCTGGAAAGTTGCTCGGGTTCATTGTCAGCCACCAAGGGATAGACTTGGATCCGTCAAAGGTCAAAGACATTCAAGAACTACCACCGCCAAGGAACAAGAAAGATGTAATGAGTTTCTTGAGAAGACTTTATTACAACAGCCGATTCATAGCACAGTCTACAGTTATCTGTGAGTCGATCTTCAAGATGCTGAAGAAGGACGTCGTAACAAAGTGGACCGATGATTGTGAAAAGGCTTTCGACAAAATCAAGGCATACCTATCAACACCACCAGTATTGGTAGCGCCTGAGCCAGGTAGACCTCTGTTACTCTACCTTGCAGTGTTAGATGGAGCTTTCGGCTGCGTTCTGGGGTAGCACGATGAAACAGGAAGAAAGGAGCAAGCCATTTATTATCTCAGCAAGAAGTTCACTCCGTACGAGGCCAGATATTCTCTATTGGAACGCACTTGTTGTGCTTTTACTTGGGTAGCCCAGAAGCTGAGGCATTACTTCTTTGCCTACACAACGTATCTCATATCGAGGATGGATCCTGCTAAGTGAGTTCGATATTATCTATGTGAGTCAGAAATCGGTCAAGGGACAAGCACTGGCAGACCATCTTGCTGAGAACCCTGTAGACGGAGAATACGAACCTCTGAAAATGTATTTTCCTGATGAAGAGGTATCATTCATAGGAGAAGACATTGCAGAATCCTATGACGGTTGGAGAATGTTCTTCAATGGAGCAGCGAACTTCAAGGGAATTGGCATTGGGGCAGTCCTAATATCAGAAACCGGTCAGCATTATCCGGTATCTGCCAAACTCAAATTCCCCTGCACCAACCATATGGCAGAGTATGAAGCCTGATCTTAGGACTCAACATGGCCATTGACATGAACGTCCAGGAGTTGTTAGTGATTGGTGACTCAGATTTGATACAAGGAGAGTGGGCTACCAAGAATTCCAAGATACTGTCGTATCTGCACCACGTACAGCAATTAAGAAAGAGGTTCACAAATACAGAATTTCGGCATGTCCCTAGAATCCAGAATGAGTTCGTCGATGCATTGGCTACTTTTTCCTCAATGATCCAACACCCGGACAAGAATTTCATTGATCCTATTCCCATAAAGATCCGTAATCATCCAACTTATTGTGCCCATGTCGAAGAGGAAGCAGACAGAAATCCTTGATTTCATGACATCAAAGAGTATTTGGCAAAAGGAGATTACCCAGAGCCTGCGAATCCCACTCAGAAACGCACACTTCGAAGACTATCCAACAACTTCTTTCATAGCGGAGGAATCCTATATAGGAGGACTCCCGATTTGGGATTATTACGTTGTGTCAACGCAAAGGAAGCATCCAAGCTACTATAGGAGATTCATGCTGGGACCTGTGGCCCGCATATGAACGTTTTGTTCTAGCAAAGAAGATACTCTGAGCTGGTTACTTTTGGATGACTATAGAAACGAACTGCATCTAGTATGTCCGAAAATGCCATCGTTGTCAGATACGCGCAGATATGATAAAGATACCTCCAAACAAGCTCAACGCAACAAGCTCATCATGGTCGTTCGCCGCATGGGGCATGGACGTTATTGGACCAATCGAGCATGCCGCCTCCAACGGACACAGGTTCATTCTAGTAGACATCGACTATTTCACCAAATGGGTCAAAGCAGCATCCTACAAAGCAGTGACTAAGAAAATCGTGGCAGACTTTGTCCGCGACCGCATTGTTTGTCGATTCGAGATTCCTGAGTCAATCATCACCGACAATGGTTCCAATCTCAACAGTGACCTGATGAAAGCTATGTGCGAGGATTTCAAGATCAAACACAAGAATTCCACAGCATACAGACCTCAGATGAATGGAGTTGTAGAAGCTGCCAACAAAAACATCAAGAAGATACTAAGAAAGATGATAGAAAGGCACAAGCAGTGGCACGAGAAGTTATCATTTGCCTCATTGGGATATCGCACCACAGTTCGCACCTCAATAGGGGCAACTCCCCTTATGCTAGTTTATGGTACTGAGGTTATTATTCCTGCCGAAGTTGAGATTACATCTCTGAGAATTATACAAGAAGCTGAGCCCGGCGACGCAGAATGGGTAAAGAGGCGTTATGAGCAACTAGCCCTCATAGACGGAAAGAGAATGAATGCAGTCTATCATTGTCAACTCTATCATAACCGAATGACTTGAGCCTTCAACAAGAGAGTCAAGCCTAGACAGTTCACACCGGGGCAGCTGGTGCTGACGAAGATCTTTCCACATCAAGACGAAGCCAAAGAGAATTTCTCTCTCAACTGGCAGGGTCCGTACATGGTTCACCGGGTACTGATAGGAGGAGCACTTATACTCGCATAAATGGATGGAGAAGTATGGCCAAAGCCAATCAATTCAGATGCAGTCAAACGCTACTATGTGTAATCTTTATGCTTTCTCAATGATGTAAATTGAACTACGCCCGAACTGATTCCCGTTTAAGAGGGGATACGTAGACAGCCCTATGGGTTCTGTCACAATTCAATCATTTTTCCCTACAATTGGAAACTGGGGCAGAATTTTGAAAAGGACCCTCAAAATTCCGAAGCAAGTTCAGCCGATTGTCGCGTGAGCAACAATCAGAAGCATTCATCCATCAAACTGGGGCAAAATTTTGAGGAGGACCCTCAAAATTCCGTAGAAGGAGAGGTTTCAATGTCCCGAACCGTTTCACGGTCGTCGGTTCACCCCAAAATTATTTTTTAATTATACATTATGCTTTTACAAAATCATGCATGTTTGTTTTTGAAACAGCTTTGTTTAGCAACGTTGCCCCAATAATACAGACGATATCATCAGATCAAAGTCGAACGAGTCAAGCAAAGCCAGCGGGGATACGAACTAACCCTCCCCTTTACAAAACTCACAATTTTTCTTTGGATACAGGCACAAAGAACAAACATGCAGAGAATTTTCATCACAATTACAAATGCCAAATTTTGATGTCCACACCAAGAACAAACATGGTCCAAATCACAATGCTCGAAACCATCACACCTGCCGGCATCTACTATCAATATAAATAATGCTCCGTAGTCGCAACGCCCGCAATAATCACAATGCCACAATCTGCTATCAGTTAAGAAACTATGTTGTCATCTGTTATTTTATTCATTGCATAAGGCTACCATTCTGCCTTCTGAGGTTAAGCTCTACCTCCATCTGCATTTGCATAAGGCTACCTTTCTGCCTTCCGAGACTAAGCATTGTCTCCATCTGCATTTTGCATTAGGCTACCTTTCAGCCTTCCGAGGTTAAGCTCTACCTCATTTACATCATTGCATAAGGCTACTATTCTGCCTTCCGAGGTTAAGCTCTACCTCCATCTACATCATTGCATAAGGCTACCTTTCTGCCTTCCGAGGTTAAGCTCTACCTCCATCTACATTATTGCATAAGGCTACCATTCTGCCTTTCGAGGTTAATCTCTACCTCCATATACATCATTGCATAAGGCTACCATCCTGCCTTCCGAGGTTAATATCTACCTCCATCTACATCATTGCATAAGGCTACCATTCTGTCTTCCGAGACTAAACGTTGTATCCACTTGCATTTGCATCACTGCATAAGGCTACCATTCTGCCTTTCGAGACTAAGCATTGTCTCCATCTGCATTTGCATAAGGCTACCATTCTGCCTTCCGAGGCTAAGCTCTTCCTCCAATTTACCTTTCGAGACTAACCGTTGTCTCAAGCACTATTTACTTTGCTTTGCTTTCGGGATAAGCTCTGCCCTTTTATTAGCAAGACTAAGCTCTATCTCGTCAGCATCATCCTATTGCACCTGCATTGGCTAAAATATCGTTCGGAGGCATCATTTTCATGGCCCGAGAACACCATGTCATGGCCTGAGGATCTCCTTCGACCTCTACATATCATTATTCAAAGGAATCATGGTTCGGAGGCACCATCCTCATGGTCCGATAACATCATTTTCATGGCCTGCGAATCCTGCATCAAGCAATTCATATCCCAGGACGTCATGGTCTGAGGACGTCATCCTTAACCATCCGAAGAAATCATTCATAGTCCAGCGAGAATTTGCATCATGTTTAAATTACGCACAATATATGCTTGTATTATTTATTTGCAGGTAATCCGGCGAGAAAAATTACATCCCTGCAGGAGCGGTCCCGCTCCAGTTCTCCTAACAACCTCGTAAGCCGTTTGTGCACCTAACCATATACTTTGCGTCCGTTCTTGTAAAACTTCATCGGTATACTTCGTCGATGACTCATGAACTACATACGGCCTGATTCTTGTATAACCAGGGATATGTAGGGAACCCAGAAACCAGGGTGCGGCCTAAATCTCTCCAAACCATTTCACTCGGTCAAAATTGGCCATCATATCTTTACCCGACAACTCTTTCATCCTTCCCGGGTAAAGAAGGGCAGCTGTTGAGCCCAATTTTTCCTCAAAACTATTTTTAAAATTTGCATGTGTGCCTTCAAAATCACTTTTTATAATAATTGGTATTTTCCATAATTTTTCATATTTTATCAATTTCTTTTCCAATTTATTCAGTATCTTAAATTCAATAATTATTCCTAAATTATATTATAAATAATTTTTCAAAATATTTCCAGCTCAATATATCATTTTAATCCTATTAGGATTTTAATTATTTCACAAATAAGCCAATTTGGAATTATTTGGCTATAATTACAATAATTTTGCAATTATAGCCTAATTGTACATTTTATACCATTTCAATTCAATAGATAGTCATTTTATATTTTAATATTAGATAATTACCTTAATTTTACCTATTTAGCCTTATTTTCATTTTTATGTAATTATCAGCTATTTTTATAAATTCTTTATATATTTAATTGAGTATTTAATAATTAGCCCCTTCCTATTTAAAATCTAGCCTAAATCAAACCTAACCCCTAACCCAATGAACTAGCCAAACTACCCAGCCCAATCCTCACAAATATACCCGGCCCAATCCCCCTTTGATCTGAGCTGTTAATTAATTCAAATCAACGGCCTAGATCTCACCTTACCATATTAATCCTAAACGACCTACCCCAAACCCTCATTCCCTCCTTCACTCTCAGCCATCTCAACTCTCTCATCTCTCTCATACTCTCTAAAGGCTTCACCTGCTAAACCTACTGACCTCCCTTCTCCGGTCGTCTCCCTGCCGGAATCCATGGTGGTCTCGCCACCTACCAGCCTTATGGCTCCCCCTTCGCGCGTGTGTCACCTGTTTTGAGGCCTTCAAGTGAACCAGAGGCTGTTCACTCACCTCTACAATTTCATGCCATGTTTTACGGCCTCCTATGGCCGTTCAAGTAAGATTCTTGCATTTTCCGGCCAAACGCCGATGATATTTTAAGATTTCTTCTCTTTTGGGTTTTTCTATGGAAACCCTAGCTTTAAGATCTTCTGATCTTCATAGATATGTGACATATCTATGTCTATTATAAGGTTTTCACCTGTTTTCTCTTTAAACCCCCTTTGTTTTTCAAACGATTCTTCATTTTTAAGAACTAGGGTTTCTTAACCACTTTTGAAAACGCTTTATCTTCTGATTTTTAGTATTAATCTATGATTTCCAGTATGATTTTAAACGCTTTGCTTGAGTCTCCTTTTTTGCCTTAATTATTCGGGTGAAACCCTAATTTTAGGGTTTGAGTTCATCTTGTTTGCTATGTTTGCTAATCTGCATGTTCTTCTGGATTTTCTCTGTGTTCTAGGCTTCTCGCTTTAGTTTTATTGTTAGGGTTTTCAACCTCCTACTGTTTCTATGATGTTTTACTTAGGGTTTCTCTAATTTCTATGTTATTTGTTGCTTAGTAAGTCTGATTATTCGATTAGCGATTGTTTACCTAATACTCTATTGATTTTGTGCATCTCTTCATAAAGCTGTGACATTTTCTTTGAATCTATGATTTTGTATATGTCCCTTGTAATTCTGTACTGATTTCGAATTGTTTCCTTATTTGTGTGATACCTTCCTCAACTAGTATTGATTCCTTGTGATTTTCAATCTCATTCGTGATTCTTGTGACTAATTTCCAGAATTAAAGTTATGATCTACCTGATTTATGTGCACGAATATGTTGTCAGTTATTTAACATGTAATTTCCTTAATTATGTATTATGTACTTAGTCTTTATTAATGCCACATGCTTTTACTACTCCTATTATGGTAAAATCAGTCTTATAATTGATTCTTTTCCTTGTTTGATACAATTTGTACCCTTTTGAACTATAACTCCCTAATTAAAGGGAGTCTGGGTCTTGATTGATTCTGATTGGGTATTTTTCATATAACTATGTTGAAATTAGTACTTCTTACCTTATTTACTACTGTTTTCAAAGCTATATAGACCCAGGCCTCTTATTTTCCGAAGACACGAACAAAAAACATTGTTCAACTCTCTTTTTAACACACATACATACTCTCTAATGTTAAACTTCTGATCACATGTTATTATCAGTCGGTTGCAAGCCAAGACTGATTATTCTACTTGTCTATTCTTTATTCTGTGTTTGTCATCACCTAACTGGTATGTCCTCAATTTAGTTTAAAGCTTCAAAACAATATGTTTCTTTTGGTATTTCAATTCATCTTATTTCTGATATGCTTTTACTTATGGTTTTGTTGCTCAACTTGCAATTAGTATGTAAACTTTGCTGCTTTAGTTCTTAATACTTCCCTCTGTAGCCTCAGCATGTTTACTACCCCCTTTGCATATTCCAACATGATTCTGCTTCCTCTCTGTCTTCTTCGATTCCTAGCACACCACAATATGCACTATATGTTACTTAGTCTTATGTAATCTTGAACACATATTGTACCATAACCTTTTCTCTGAACCTGTATGTGACCCTGCTTGTTGTATGTTCTCCCTATATGCTTCATACTTGTCCCCTACCCCTCAGTCCCTGCTTGTGAGTGTTAAAATGATTTGGTTCTTGTTTCTTGCTCTATGTGTACTGTTCTGATCCTGAGACTCTGATTGTCTTACCCTCTTCCCTTTCAAACTGTTTTCACCAAGTAATACTATTCTATTGTTCTTCAAAACTTATTTCAAACAAGTCATTTTCAAAAGCTGTTTTTCTACCTGATCGTTTCAAAACTATGAGCACTTCCACTATACTCTTAGACATTAGGTTCTGCCCCTCTTGTGTGAGCATTGCCTTGGGACCCTTGAGCTCCCACTAAACTTTGACACATGAGAGTTGGCTTTTCCACACTGCGCTTACTCTATCTTGGCTATGAAATCTGGGTGTGAGCACTGTCCGGGGTCCTTTGAGATCCTTAGGGAACTCTGACACACCTGGATTATATCAAAGGGTGTGAACTAATGGCATTTGAGGCATTCTGGGGATTTTGGGCCTATCAGTAGGCTCCCTATAGCATAACTCCTTCTTTTTCTCATTCCAATTATGTAATTTATGCAAATGGCCTGTAATAACTACTTGTAAACTACTCTGGGGATGGATAGTGGAAAGGAAAGGGGTGACTATGTATACTTTAGTTATTAAAAGGGTAGAAAACATGTTATTAGGTTTATATTCCTACTTGCGCAATAAAGAACATGCTTAGGACTCATTTCATGCATTAGAGATCATGTTCCCTAGGACTTATACTTACTGTTTTCAGCATGTCCATCTCACTATCATATCACTTAGAGAATCCTGCGTTAAAATGTGTTAATAACTAGTTGTTAACCAATGTCACTGCATAATTTTGAAGATTGAAAAAAGGCTGACCAGTTGCACCAGGTCCATCAGAGCACACGTCTTGAACTAACTAGCTGGCACATGAACCGTATATTCTTAGGAGATGTTTTGAATATGAAATATCAATGAACCAAGAGATTGTCTCGTAATGCGAAAAGGTTGCAAACTTATCTGATTAATTAAAGTCGAATTCAGCAAGGAAAGTAACAAAAGAAAGGAAGTTGAGTTTGGTTCGAATTAGTTCACCCAAGTATAGTTGAACTAGAATTGAAAGACAAGCTCAACGACTGACTCAATAAATACTTGATGTATTTCTGCTGGAAGCAAAATTCCCAGAGTAGTTTTTGCTAGCAGAATCATTGTGCTATGAAAAGACTACAATTTAACTAGAAGAACCAGTTCCATCTGATTTATTATTGAGTCTAGTTGATTGTAGTAGGAGTTTTTAATATTGTATCTTTTAGCTATCATAGAATCAATTGTAATAGGTACGTATTGTTCAAGTTAGAGTTTACTTGAGGTGTGTAGAAATTAGCTAGGGGCTAGTTACTACAAAGGGATTAGAGTTAGTTCTAGGATTACAAAAGAGTTTATTTTGTAAGTCCGTTTGGCTCAGAGTTTTTAGTAAAGAGTTGAGAAAATCCTACTGAGGAGTAGGTCGTGGTTTTTTCACCTTTTGAGCCAGGTGTTTTTCACGTAAAAATCTCTGTGTTTTTACTTTACTGCTTTTTATTATTCCGCAACAGTAGTAGTTGGAACACCAAGAAGAACCAGGTTCTTCTACTGAGACAGCACTCAAAAATTGGGCACCACACAAAGTAACATGTCTTCTTGTGTGGTATTGAAGTCAAACAACAATTGGTATCAGAGCAGGTTATCCTTGAAAGGCTAATACCTTGGAGAAGATCAAGATGAGTGCACCACCTGGAAATTGGGAAGGTCAATCAAATGCTAGGCCACCACTCTTCAATAGCCAGTATTACTCATGGTGGAAAAATAGGATGAAGGATCACCTAATTGGAGAAGACTATGAACTCTGGGACATAGTCACTGATGGTCCTCTAGCTACCATGATGAAGACTGCTGAAGGTATAGATATACCAAAGACAAGAGCTGATTGCACTGCTGAGGATCTAAAGAAATGGGAGAAGAATGCAAAGGCCAAAAAGTGGCTAGTATGTGGACTAGGTCCAGACGAGTACAGCAGAATCCAAAGTTGCACCACTGCCAAAGAGATTTGGGACACCTTGCAAGTAGCCCATGAAGGAACACCTCAGCTAAAATGGTCAATAGGTACTCTACTATACTCTCAGTATGAAAACTTCACTATGAAAGAAGGAGAGACTATCCAAGAGATGTACACAAGGTTCACAACCTTGACTAATGAACTAAAGTCTCTTGGAAGAATCATTCTTGAAGAGGACAAGGTTGAGAAAATCCTAACAAGGGTCTTGCCTGTTTCTTGGGAAAGCAAAATCATTGTTATCCAGGAATCCAAAAATATGGCAACCCTCAAATTAGATGAGCTAATTGGAAACCTCACTGCCTATGAACTGAGAAGGAAGACAATGAAGATGGATGGTCCAAAGAAGGAGAGGATTCTAGCCCTAAGAATCACTGAGGGAGAAGATCTGGAAGATGATGAGATGGCCATGATCACCAAAGAATTCAGAAACTTTCTGATGAGGAAGAAAGACATCTCTAGAGGAGGAAACTACAACAAAGCAAAAGCTTCAGAAAGACCAACCAAAGAGGAATGCTATAAATGTGGTAAGACTGACCATCTCATTAAAAACTATCCTCACTAGGGAGTTGAGTGGAAAAAAGAAAGATATGAGAGAAGGAACAGGAGGAAGGAACAGGTTCAACCCAAGACAACCACAACAAAGGCTATGGTTGCTGCTTGGGGAGAAAGTTCAGATGAAGAATCAGAAGATGGGGAGACTGAAGATCAGGCGCTCATGGAAATTGGAGAATCTGACAAGGAATCACATGAAGAACCAGAGGTAAGTATCTCTCATCTTAAAAACAAAGTAAAGTTCCTATCTAAGGAAAAACTCTCTGAGTTGCTGCTTGATTTCATAGATGATTCTGAGGAAACAACCAAAGAGAAGGATCAACTATCTAAGTATTCGTAGAGGCTCCTTAGATATGATGTGGGTGTAAATATGTATTTTGGGTAGTAACTGTACGCATTCGGAGTCGTGTTCTGCATTGGAAGTTTATGTATGTATGGTGTATGTTTGGGAATCAATTGTGAAATGCTAAAAGAGAAATGAACTTAAGTTTGTAAATCCACGCTTAAATCCTAAGTTGTTATTTCATATGGAATATGGTGCATTGTATATATGGGGTAAACGCGTGGGGTAGGAAAGGCAATCCAGGTCCGCTTGACCGGGTTCACCCGGTTAGGTTCCGGTCTCATCCCTCAATGTGAAATGCTAAAAGCAAAGTGCATAAACCTGGAAATCAGAGTCAGTGAATCTGAAAAGA
>ML381788.1:7946-29621 GCA_005239525.1 Nicotiana knightiana
CTCTTCTCAAAATTTCCTTAACTCCCACTCAATACCTCCCCCATATCCTTCTCTATTTCCCTCCCACAAATCCCAGTCTTCACCCTGCGTCGCCACCGCTCAGCTGCCACCGTGCCGTCGCCGCTGCCTCCTCCACTGCCGCTGCCTCGCCTCTCCTTCTCCACCTCCTAAAAATTCTAGGTTTGAATAACATCTTATGTATTTTGTGTATAAATCTAATATTTTGCTTATTAGCTATGAATTAGTTTAAATTGATTAGTGTTTCAATTGATTATTTAACATTGTATTTTATAGAAATCTAGTGTTTAGGTCTTGTTTTAATTGAATTGATTACGTATGGTATAAATTGAATGTTTGAGTTTGTATTGTCTTGAGTAGTTCAGTTAGAATTGAATTATTAACTTTGTATTGTCTTGAATAGTTTAGTTAGAATCTAGGGTTTAGGATTAGTTCTTGTGAATCGAACTTTTAGGGTATGGGTTGAATTTTTAGGATATAATCCTAACTTTTAGTTTATGTTTAAACTCATAAGATATAAATTGAATTTTTAGTTTATGTTTAAACTTGTATGATATGAATTGAACTTTTAGTTTTTAGGTTTTGTTCTTGTGAATTGGACTTTTAGGATATAAATTGAACTTGTAGGATATAAATTGAACCTTTTGGGTATGGGTTGAATTTTTAGGATATAAATTGAACTTTTAGTTTATGTTTAAACTCGTAGGATATGAATTGAACTTTTAGTTTTTAGGATATACTCTTGTGAATTGAATCTTTTGGACATGAATTGATTTTTTTAGGATATAAATTGAACTTTTAGTTTATTATTAATTATATTTAATATAATTTAATTGTTGGTGTAATTAGGAAAAAATAACTATCTTGAATTAACTAAAAACAATTAATTAATTTATAATTGTAGAATAAATTAATTTGTTCTTATTTTATTTGTATAGATGGAACATCGTACTTGGATGTACAATAGGAATTATCCTAATCGGCGGGGATTGCGGGAGGATTTTGTAGAAGGGGTTGATGACTTTATTAGACATGCAATGTCACGTCCACCATACCAAAGTGAAGGAGCAATTAGGTGCCCTTGTGTCAGGTGCAACTGTATGAAGTTTGAAAAATCGGAGGAAGTTAAGCTTCATCTTTATAGGAAGGGGTTTATAGAGAATTAATTTGTGTGGACTAATCATGGAGAGATCGATGGTAGCTGTGGGATATTTCATAACATGGTTGTTGTTGAAAGTAGTAGGCCGGTGGAGAATACAAATCTTGATTCTAGAATTCAGGATATGGTTGCGGATGCTTTTGGGATGCACTTCGGGGGTGAGCCAATGAAAATGTTGAACAAACTTCTAATGATGACGCAAAATATTTTTATGAACAGTTAGAGGAATCTAGTCGTCCACTACGTGAAGGAAGTCCACACTTTGAGCTGTCTGTTGCAGTTAGATTACTAAGTATCAAATCTGATTGGAATATTTCTCTAGCAGCCATGGACTCCTTCATTGGCCTTATGAGTGAAATAATTGACCCTAATATCAACTTACCTGGTGATTTCTATAAGGCAAAGAGATTGGTTCCTAATTTAGGACTTTTGTCAATGAGAATTGATTGTTGTGAAGATGGTTGCATGTTATATTATAAAGATGATGCAACTTTAGACAGTTGTAAATTTTGCGAAAAGCCTCGTTTCAAGAGGCATTCCAGCAGGAATATGGTCGCTATCAAGGCGATGCATTATTTACCTCTTATACCTAGGTTAAAGAGGTTATATGTGTCGATGAGTTATGCTTCTCATATGAGATGGCACTTTGAAAATAGAAGATCACCTGGTGTTATGTGTCATCCTTCAGATGGAGAAGCTTGGAAGCACTTTGATAGGACATATCTAGATTTTGCTAGTGAACCAAGGAACATTCAGTTAGGTCTGTGTGCGGATGGCTTCACGCCTTTTTCTGTATCTACGACACCATATTCATATTGGCCTGTCTTTCTTACACCTTATAATCTACCACCCGAGTTGTGTATGACTAGTCCATATATATTCTTAAATTGTATTATCCCCGGTCCACGTAATCTAAAAATTTTGATTGATGTATATTTGCAAGCTTTGATTGATGAGCTAAAAAAATTATGGTATGATGGTGTTGAAACATATGACATATCAACCAATCAGAATTTCAATTTGCGTGCTAATTTAATATGGACTATTAATGATTTTCCTGCGTATATAATGTTGTCGGGGTGGATGACTATAGGGAAGCTAGCTTGTCCTTACCGCATGGAAAATAGTAAAGCATTCACTTTGAAACATGGCCAAAAGAAATCATGATTTGATTGTCATCGTCAATTCTTGCCGCATCATCATGAGTTTAGAAGGACGAAAAATGCATTCAAAAAGAATAAAATGGAATATGATTCTCCACCTCCGATACTTTCAGGTGAGGAAATTTGGAAGAGGGTCCAGAACTTCAGTAAAGTTACTGAAGCTCCACCTTATAGATTCCCCAGATATGGTGTTACTCATAATTGGACGAAATAGAGTATATTTTGGGAGCTGCCTTATTGGAAGGATAATCTTCTCCATCACAACCTTGATGTCATACATATTGAGAAGAATTATTTTGACAATTTGTTCAACACAATGATGGATGTTAAAGGTAAGACAAAGGATAACCCGAAGGCTAGAATGGACTTATAAGATTAATGCAGGCGGCCTGAATTATACTTTCAGACAACAAATAATGGTAAGTTTCAAGCCCAAAGCAAGTTACACATTCACTTTGGAGGAAAGATGGAAAATTTGTGATTGGGTTACGAAATTGAAGATGCCTGAGGGTTATGTGTCGAATCTTGGAAAAAAAGTTGATATGGAGGTAGGGAAGTAAGCCATTTGAAAAGTCATGACTGTCATGTTTTCATGGAGACCTTAGTGCCTATTGCATTTTGTGGTTTTCCCGAAAGAATCTGGAAACCTATCACACAGATTAGTTTGTTTTTCAAAGACTTGTGTTCTACCACATTAAGGGAAGAAAACCTACTCCGGATGGATCAGAACATTCATGTAACTTCTAGTAAAATGGAAAAGATATTTCCATGTGGTTTTTAATATGTGATGGAACACCTTCCAATCCACCTTGTATACGAGGCACGACTTGGAGGGCCTGTTCAATGCAGATGGATGTATCCCTTTGAGAGGTAATATTATTAGTTTGATGTAATTTTCTATTTTATTTTAATGTTCTTGGCTAACATGACATTATGTAGGACAATTGGCAAATGCAAACAATTTGTTAAGCAGAGGAATAGGATTGAAGGATCTATATGCAAAGCTTATCTTGCAAAGGAAACTTCTCATTTTTATTCTTATTATTTTGAGAGTAACGTGCCATGTTCTAGGAATAGGCCCAATAGGCACACGATCGAATGTGTGAATGATCCATTCGGAGNTCGTGACGGAACCTAGTCTCTACGACTAGGTAAGCCTAAAATTTGCGGAACATTAATAGAATCAATAAAATAAAGACAGAAAAGAACTCAAGTAGATATAACATAGCTGCTCAGCATGTACACTTTCACTTCCCAAAACCCGGAGTGTCAAGATAGTCACAAGCTCTGTACTAAATGTAGCACTATACAATGAAATAGTTGAAAATACATAAGTCCTCTATGCCTATACTAGAGTAGAAGGGCACTCGTGGGATTCTGCGGACGTGGCAGAATTACCTCGCGGTCTCCTGACAGCTGCTAGAACAACTCCTAGCCACGATACTGGGTGCTGGTACCTGGATCTACATATGGGAAAAACATACGCAGGAAAGGGCGTGAGTACTCCACGTTCGGTACTCCGTAAGTGCCAAGACTAACCCAGTCAGGTAGTGACGAGGTCAGGTTGAGGCCCTACTGAGTTTTTAAAACAAGTCAATATAAAATTTAACACAGTGAAATATAGATAAGCAATGATAAACAGGATAAATGGAAACTGGAAGAATTAATAACATAAATACAGCCCTCGGCTCAGCACAACATATATCTCAACAGTAAATGTGCAATTCAGTACACAGGGAAAGCTCCCGGATCTCAGTCTGTAGTCCCAATTTAAATATGCTACACAGTACAGGGGAAAGCTCCTGGATCTCCGTCCGTAGTCCCAATTTAAATATGCATTTCAGTACAGGGGGAAAGCTCCCGGATCTCGGTCCGTAGTCCCAATTTAAATATGAAATGCAGTACAGAGGGGAAAGCTCCCGGATCTCGGTCTGTAGTCCCAATTTAAATATGCAAAGAAGAAGTATGTCAGATACGGCTTAATTAAACATCCAGGAAAACAACAGGCAAGAATAGAGTAAAGCTACCTAAGCATGGTACAACTGGTAGCAAATAAGAGGAATTCAAGTAACGACAGGTAGGCATGCTTACTCTTAAGCTAACTACTCAGTTTAGACAGGGAACAGTAATATAGGAATGAAAATGAGTGATTTCATGGAAGTAAAAATAGGATTTTAGCAACAATAACTCGTGTACGCACTTGTTACCTCACGTACACGGCGTCCACGTAAAAAAATCAGTATAAAAATGCCTAAGGGGAAGTCCCCAACACAGAATTAGGCAAGCCACTTACCTTGACTGCGCTAATCAACTCAATACCATGCTCTTTCCACGAGTATCCGACTCCGGGTGGCCCAAATCTAGTCAATTTGATTGCATAGTATAAATATCATTTCAAGAAAACAAAATCGCTAATTATTTCACCGTCCACACATGACTCTGATATACATGCTTTGGACGATGATGATGATGATGACAAGGAGGTGCGTTATGATCAATATGGAAAGATAATCATAGTCCCTGAGGGTGATGGGTAAGAGTTATTTGTTATTTTTGCGTTTATTGTTTTGTAACATTTTTACTAAGATATTAATGTGTTTTTATTGTTAAATTGCATGTTCATCCCTAGTAATAAGACTGCGAGGATAATCACCAAAGCCATCAGAAAGCTTTATGATGGCTCTTATGCGACTTGGACTGATTTCCCATTCTCGCTGAAGGAGAAAGTTTTTAATCAATTTAAGGTATAAATGTTCTTTTAAGCAGTTTAATAATTTATATTTATGATATTTCCATATAATATTTAATTTTGAAATATAGAACAAGTGTGTATGGGAACGCTGCTATAGCACGGAAGTGGCTGCAAATTTTCATCACAAAGCTCGCAAGCGATTGTCGCATACTTTCTCCGATGCTAGAAAGAAGAACAAGAATCCTGACTGGTTACTTCAGAATTTAAGTATTTTAATTTAATTTTATATAAAATTTGAAATACTAATTCAATTTAAATTTTCATATATGGTCTCTACCAAACTAACGTGGAGGAATTCATCTGCACTCAGCCAGCTGGTGAATCGGGCGAGCCAACCCAACCTTCGGACGAGGATGCTGAAAGAATAGGGATGGAGTCTGATGGCGGTCCAAAATGGGGGAAGGTATACGGGCTTCCTACTAAAAGGTTTCATCGCTATAAGTGTGGAATGCAAGGAATAGGGACGTCCTCTCAAGGTGAGAAACTTAATGGGGATAGCCTCTCTGCTATGCCGGAGACTGTGATAAAGCTCACATCCGAGCTAGAAGCGGCCAAGGAAAGATAAAGGGTTAGAGATGCTCAATTCCTTGGCATGCAAGCTCAGATCATAACTCTCCTATCTACTGGAGCTTTCCCGTTGCCCCGGTCTCGTGAGTCATCGCCGGAGGCTCGACCTTCACGTGAGCGTTCCTCCCATCCTCCCTGTGATCGTTCCTTCCGTCCTCCCCGTGGTCGTTCTTCTCGTCCTCCACTAGACCCTTCTCTATACCGTCTTGTAGATGAAAGTCCATCAGACGATGATGATGATGTTATAGAAAATACTCCTTGAATTTTATATACTTTGAACTAGACAAATAAAACCTGTTTTGAACTAGTTGTAATAAGTTTTAACTTGGTTTTGGATTTTTTAGTTCAATTGAGCTTTAATTTGTTAGTTTTAATGTATTTATTGATTGTTGTTGTTGTTGTGTTGTTGTTGTTGTTATATTATATTGCTATTAGGGATTTTGGTATGCTGGTAGGTGGTGTAGCTGCCAAAATAGGCATTTTATGAAAAAATTAAAACCTAGAAAACCGACCAAAGTTGGTCGGTTTCTAATAAGAAAAAATATTTTTCTGCACATTAGCGACCAAGGTAGGTCGGTTAAAATTTAAAAAAAAAAAAAAAATATACAATTACCGACCAAAGTTGGTCGGTTAATGAACAAGGAATACCCAAAATTCAAATTTACCGATCAACTTTGGTCGGTATTGTTAAATTTTAATTTTTAAAAATAATATATATTTTCATTTACCGACCAACTTTGGTCCGTATTTTTAAAATTTAATAATTAATAAATAACATAATTTAAATACACTGACCAACTTTGATCGGTAAAATTAAATTATTAAAATATTTTACCAACCAAAGTTGGTCGGTAAGTCCTTTAAATTTTTCAAATGGTTGTTTTAAACCGACCAAGGCTGTTCGGTATGTTAAAACGACCACCAAAATAGCGACCAAGCGTGTTTGGACGCATTTTGGTCGGTTATTTTCCATAACCGACCATCGTTGGTCGGTTATTTTCCATAACCGACCATCGTTGGTCGGTTTTTCTGGTCGGTATTTACCGGATTTCTAGTAGTGTATAAAAATTCAACAACAGATATATATCCTATCTTCAAAGTCACTACTTTACTATTAAGTTGAAGAGTATTTTATAATTTTACTTGGTTGTTCTGCTGGATAAAATGCTAAACAATCATGACTATAAAGGAAACCGTATTAAACCATATATATACTGAAATTGAACCATTTAACATAGGGCGGCTTGTTTATACATTAAATATTTGTCAGCTTAGTTAATAATTTCTTTAAATTGAATAAGTTTATAGGGTAAAATCGGTTCATATTAAATACTCGAATGACAAAGTGACACGTGAAACCAGGGGGACAGACGGAAGACAAGCGAGTGAAAACAAAGACCGAGGAAAACTACTTCGATTGACATCGAGTAGACCCCTAAGGAACATTATCAACGAGAGCAAACAAATATTGGTCACTGCATGACATTCAATGAAGAATATTCCTCTATATTAAATATGCATCCATTACAAAGAATTTTGGCAATTATGGACATGTCGTTACATATTCATTAATGGCCCCCATTATTGTGATATAAGAGCGGCTTGATCCTAGGACCTTGTTCCCTAGGTATAACTATAAATAGCGACTTCAACAACAATTGTCAGATAGGAAAATTCTCAGAATCTTATGTTACACACTATTCCAAGTTAAATAATACTTTATTTCCTGTTTGACGCTATTCTTATTGCTGCCTTCGGAAGACTTGATCTCGGAACCAAGCTATATTCTATTCAATCACGATTTCAACACTGAGTCTTGCATTTTATTTAATTTATTTATCATTTTGGGGTCAAATCGATATGCTTGTCTATGCTATAAATTTAATGATACTATTTTATGGGTAAACAATTTGGCGCCTACCGTGGGACTTAGACAGTTGCGTAATTGAGTTGATCCTTGCATCTATTACTAATCTGTTTGATTCTTTTTTCTTAGCAAAAATCGTAAATGATGGAAGCTAACGATGTCAACATCGCACACAACATTGAGGCACAAGAAAACCTACTTCAACACGAGGATTTGATTAGTTACCCCCGTAACGAGGAGGACATAGCAACGCCATTTCATGGAGGCCGATACCCCGACACGTACGGGAGATGACTCCTGATAATGCTGAGGACGAGCACGTTGCGAAAACGGTGAGGATCTTGAGAGAACAGCAAAAGGACATCATGGGCCATCTCTCAGGGCAAGACCGGGCTACGACAGAACCAAGGCAAGCATTGTCGGGTCCTTCCAACAACACGAATGGAAAAGGCCTAGTTCCTCCTGGTGCTCCCGCATATCAAACAACGCAAAGGGTTGATAACAACACCCTGAGGGCTGAGGTCGGCTTCGATGGGGCCGGGGGGATCGTCAGCAGATCTAGTAACAACAACAGTACTGATCCCTTCAAAATCGAGTTTATTCAGTTTATAAGGGAGATAAATGCTAGAATGTACCAAATTTCGGGTACACCACCAGTGCTTAATGGCCCTGACTCAAAGAAATTAACTCAGTTGTCGTTCAAACCGAGCGCAACACCAGAGTTAATTCCAAAGCGGTTCAAAATGCCAGATGTAACGAAATATGATGGAACTTTGGACCCTCAGGGACACATCACTACCTATACAACGGCGGTGAAAGTAAACGACTTGGCTCATCATGAGATTGAGTCGGTACTGCTGAAGCAGTTCGGAAAAATCCTCACGAAGGGGCCCCTGACATGGTACTCACTCTTATCCGAATACTCAATAGATTCCTTTGAGATTCTTGCAGACTCTTTCATCAAGGGCCATGTCGGGGCCAAGAAGGTCCAGGCGCGGAAGGCAGACATATTCAGACTTGATCAAGGAGAGTCTGAATTGCTGCATGAATCCGTGACCATGTTTTAGAACGAACGGATACTGCTACCGATCGTGCCAAATGAATGGGCAGCTGAAGCATTTACTAAAGGATTGGACTCGAGTAGCTCTGACACCTCCTGGAAACTGAAAGAAATTTTGCTCGAGCTCCAAGCAACAATATGGGCGAATGTCCATAACCATAACGAATCAAAGATAAGAATAGAAGATGATCAGCTCGGTTTCCCGGCATCAACTACGGGTTGGGATTGAGAAATGAATAGGGATAAGTTGAAGGTTGATTTTGATGCAGATCGGCAATATTCTAAGTGTCACGACCCAAAATACACAATTCGTGATGGCATCTAACTCGACCTGCTAGATAAGCAGCTAACAGTCAATACAATCCAATGAGATTTATAGGAAAATAGTGAAGAATTATCTAAACATTTATAATAACCGACGGACTGGTAGTACAAATCATGAGCTTCTACGACTTGGAATTTTACTAAGCTAATAAAAATAAATACATGTTCTATTTGAAAGTTACATAAATAGATAAGCAAAATCAAAAGCTACCAAGGACAAGTGGCACCTTTATCATGAGTGCACGAACATCTTCAGAGTTAGCTCCCGACATCACCCGCATCTCCACTCCCATAAATATGCACGTAAGGTGCAGAAATCTAGTATGAGTAAAACTGACCCCATGTACTCTGTAAGTATATTGCCTAACCTCTTCTAAGTAGTGACGAGGATTTTTAGTTTAAAAAGATACTCATTGTTATAACATGTGCAGTAAACTAATAGTGGAAATAGTTATAGAACAACACAAATAAAAATACCGTAAAAAACTATGCGAGGCATTAAATGATTACTAGGAGAAATCTCAGTAGTAAATTCATAACTTTCCTGGTGTGCAAAATATATTCAAGATATCAAGTCAAATAGAACGATAACACCCTTCATGCTTTTATTTCTTCCTCACCATATATACATTGTGTCAAATCAATTAGCACGGTAACACCCTTCGTACATTTATCTCATCCTTGCCAAATGAGCATGTAGCAGTACCAACCAGGTAGAATAATTTACAATATTAATGTTAACTAAGCAGAGAGTACCCAAATAGTAACAAATAATAAGTCGGAAACATATAGAAAATAGAACTAGACGAGATAGAGGGCACAAATATAATGACAGCAAGTATGGTAAAAGCACATAAATTTCAATATCTAACGTGGTGGAAAGCTTAGATGTAAATATAACAAACAAGAAGAAGGAGCTTGATCTTTATAGGCTAACAAGTAAAGGAATGAATGACTGACATGGTATAAGGCTTGTAAAAAAGGGGAAATAAGATAGTTACGACATGGATGTAATTATAACAGCAAAAAAGAGGCATGATATTTGCAAGTTAAGCAAGTAGAAGGCATAGGGCAACACAACAACAATTGAGATAGATGAGAAAAGACAGGACCATAACGACGAGTCACATAAGAAACATAGGAATGACAATGACATCTCAATATAAAGGCTAGAACGTATACATGAGGAAACGATATCAAAACATAATGCATGTCCCTCGCCATCGCCTGCACAGAAACACCCACCGTGCCATGCACTCGTGATAATATAAAAGCATGATAATATAAATGAAATGGCACGGCATCACCCTTCGTGCTTTTATTCTCATATGAAATTGTACGGCATCACCTTCGTGCTTTACACTCACATGACATGGCATGACATCACCCTTCGTGATTTACACTCAAATGAAATGACATGGCACCACCCTCGTGCTTTACACTTTCCTTCACATGATAAAATATATGAAATGGCACGGCATCACCCTTCGTGCTTTACACTCAAATGAAAATGGAACGGCATCACCCTTAGTGATTTACACTTTCTTCACATGATAAAATATATGAAATGGCACGGCATTACCCTTCATGCTTTACACTCTCCCTCACATGATAATAAATATACAATGGTACGACATCACTCTTCGTGATTTACACTCTCCCTCACATGATAATATAGTTATGATGGCATGACATCACCTTTCATGTTTTACACTCTCCCTCACATGATAATATATATACGATGGCACGACATCACCCTTCATATTTTACACTCTTCCTCACCAAGCACATGTACATCAATGGCAAGCAAGGTAGAAATCATAAATAACATCAAGGAGAGTGGTAAAACGAATGTTCCAAGTGAATCTCAATCACAACCTTCAAGTCGGCAATAATTCAATAACCCTCAGGAACATAATTTTTCAAGTATTTCAAAAATTCTCAATAATCTACAACTCAAGTATAGAATCCAATATCACAAGAATAACGGTCGCAGCAATGTATTACTGATTAAGCATAATGATGACTGAATTATACACATCAATGTTTCTCAGCATTCCGTCAAATTTTAATCGGGTTATAGTAAACTAAATCTTGGTTTCTAACATGTAATTCCATATTCTTAGTAGCTAGAAGTCAAGTAAGACATGAAGCAAGAAGGTCACGTAATCCTACAAGGCACAATTTATAGCATAATTTACCCCCGAGCATGATTAATCTTGGAACATCCATATATGCTCGTCACCTCATATATATATCACCCCCACATGTAGAAAATAGTGTCAAATAGTAGGAAAACTTTCCTCAACAAAGTTAGGCAAGACACTTACCTCAATTCGGCTAACTCAATACTCAATTTAGCTTTTTTCTTTACAAATTCACCTCCGTTCGGCTCAATCTAGCCAAAGACGACTTAAATACATCACACAATGCAAGAGAAAATAATTTCAATTAATAAAGTTATGATCTTTATACAATTTCTAAAAAGACCACAAAAGTCAACTCGGTGTAGCCTGGTCCAAACCCGGGTCCAAGGGTAGGTCTTGACCACCAATAGCCCCACTAGTCCATATACGTGTTTTGTTTCCAAATTAGAGTTCAGTCCGACTCCCAAATCCCAAAATTTCATTTTTTTTTCAAACTTAGACAAAATTCCCAAATTTTCCCTAGATTCTCATGAATTTGATGTTAAATCTAATGTATAATCGTTAAATATAATTGAAAGTTGATTAGAGGTACTTATCCAATGGTTTGGTATGAAAATATCTCCACAAAATCGCCTTCCATCGAAGGTAGGGTTCAAAATATAACAAAATGAAGCTAAGTCTTGGAATTACCCAGCTATATGCAGGCTGCAGAAAAGCAAAGAACCCTTCGCAAAATCGAAGCTTGAAAATTTATGCTGCCTTCGCAGATGCGAACACTGGTCTATCGCATAAGCAACCAGTTGGTCGCAAAAGTGAACCTACCCAGCCCAGGCCTTTATCGCAAATGCGATAAAGTTCGCAAATGCGAACTCAACATGTTTTGCAAAAGCGACATTTCTTCGCAAATATGAGTCCCTTCCCTAGTAGCTCAGGTTTGCAAAGACTTCGCAAATGCGATAGTTTCAATTGCGACAAAAATATCGCAAATGCAATGACACTAGTACCAGCACTCAAAAATCATAAAAATCATTTCGAAACCAATCTGAAACTCACTCGAGCCCCCGAAGATCCAAACCAACCAACCACACCAGTCCATGAACACAACACAAACTCGCTTACGCGATCAAAAGGTCAAAATAGCCTCTAAAAGCATGAATCGGATGCCAAAACGCATGAAGATCATAATAAACTTCAAGAACTTCTAGAATCGCAACCAAGCGTCGTCCGAGCCATATCAAATTAACTCCAAATGACGTCAAATTTTGCAGGCAAGTTCCATATCACAAAATGGACCTACTCGAGGCTTCAAATCATGCATAACAACCTCGAAATGTCGAATCACACCTCAAATAAAAATCAGTAAACTTTGAACTTTCAATTTCCAAAACTCGCGCCGAAACATAACAAATCAACCCGGAATGAACTCAAATTTTGTGAACAAGTCCTAAATGACATAACGAAGCTATTCTAATCCCGGAACTAAAATCCAAATATGTTATCTACAAAGACAACTTCCGGTCAAACTTATGAACTTTTCAAACCTTCAAATTTCTAACTTTCGCCAGTTAGTGTTGATTCCTTGTAGAAATATCCAAATCTAAATCCGGGCATACGCCCAATTCCAAAATCACCATCCAGAACTAAAGAAACCATCAAAACTCCAATACGATGTCAAATGCTAAAAAGTCAAACTTAGTCAACTCTTCCAGCTTAAAGCTTCAATCCTGAAGTTCATTCTTCCAAATTGATTCCGAATAACTTGGAAACCAAAACCGACGATTCACAAAAGTCCTAATACATCATGCAGAGAGACATTTTCCCTCAAACTACCGAGCGAAGTTCAAATACTCACAACGACCAGTCGGATCGTTACACTAAGGGCCAACTTTAGCCCTACGAGAGGGCCGAAGGACGCGACAGTAGAGGGTTCCAGTCGGTGGATAGGTTAGCTCCCAATAGAAAAACTGATCGCGACTGGAATAACAAGTCGTAGCAAGAATATGAGGTATCAGGTTCCCGGGATTCCACCTATCCCAATCTATTTGAGTATAATTACAATATCAACGTAGTTGAGCTGGTATCAGCGATGAGGAACATCAAGGAAGCACGGTTCCCGAGGCTGATGAAATCTGATCCCATCCAGAGGGATCAAAATTTATAGTGTGAGTATCATGGGACTAACATCCACCGGACTAGGGACTGCCGACATCTACGCAAGAAGGTGGCAACGTTGTTAAAAAATAGTCATCTTAGAGAATTCATAAACGACCGGGCTAAGAACAATTACGACCGCAACCAGGATTACATAGAACCCTCAAAGGCAGGGGAAGACCCTCATTGGCTAACCATCAAAATGATTTTTTGGGTGAACAAAATCAACGGTGTAACATTTTCGGCAGCAAAGAAAACAAAGGTATCAGTCACTCATACCAAGGGACTCTAGAAGTCACCGAGGAAGACATCACCTTCCCAGAAAAGGACGCTGATGGACTTCTACTATCGCACAACGATGCCCTGGTAATTCTCTCAACGTTTTGGATTTTAAGATTAAACGTGTTTTGGTTGATTTAGGAAGTTCAGCCAACATCATCTAATGGAGAGTGCTGGAACAAGCTAAGCTAACCGGAAGCATCGTTTCGACAACAAAACTCCTCTTCGGGATCAACTTGGCAAGTATGACAACCCGAGGGGAGATCTTGCTTCCCACGAACGTCAAAGGGGTCATGAAGGCTACCTTATTTGAAGTAGTAGACGGTGATGGGCTACAACATAATTCTTGGAAGAACATGGCTACACGAGATGAAGGTCGTACCATCAACATATCACTAACTTTTGAAACTCCCAACTCCAGAGGGAATCAAACAAATAAAAGGATATCAACCGGCGGCAAGGGAGATGAACATTGTCTCGATTTCTAGCAGTAAAGGGAAGGAACATGCGGCATAGCAATTACACGAACCGATGCCTGCTCCCGAACCAAACAAAGACAACATAGGGGAGGAGCCGTCAGAATCCCACCAGGTACCAAGGTATTTCCAAATAACGGAAGAAACGTACGCGACCAAGTTCACGGCGGAAGAACTCGAACAAGTGGCATTGTTCAAAAAGTGTCTATAGAGGAAGTTCCACTTGGGGACAGGACTAAACCTCGAGCTTAAGTGTAACGACCCGACCGGTCATTCCGTAGAAATTTCATCATTATTCATGTTTTTGCCTTGTCATAGGTTGGTTATACTGTTTATGATGTGTTAGAGTTGGTAAGCTCGGAATCGGAATGGCTGTAGCAAGAATTTAGTCATTTAGTCTTTAAAAATAGCCTTATAGTTAGAAATGTCAACTGAGAGTTGGCATATTGGTAAATGATCGAATGGCTCGGATAGCATCGTTAGGTGATTTGGTACTTAGGAGTGTGTCCGGAATATTTTTGTTATGTCCGGTGTAGAATAAGGCTTGAATTGGCGAAAGTTAGTTTTTGGTGATTTCTGGTCGGCAGTGGAAAATGGGCTATCGGGGTCGGAATGGAATTCCGACAGTTGGAACAAGTTTGTAATGTCATTTTGATTATGTGTGCAAAATTTCAGATCAATCAGAGGTGTTTTGGATTTTTCGGCATCGTTGGTGGAATTTAGAAATTTCAAAGTTCATAGGCTTGAATTCGATGTGATTTTGGTGTTTTGATGTTTCGAAGGCTCGACTAAGTTCGTATTGTATTCTGGGGCGTGTTGGTATATTTGGTTGAGATTCCGAGGGCCTCAGGTGGATTTCGGAAGGTTAACGGATCAATTTAGACTAGAAGAAAAGCTGATGCATTTTTTTCACAACAGCATGAACAGTACCGCATGAATAGTACCGCATGAACAGTACCGCATGAACAGTACCGTGAAAATTCTGGACAGTGTATATACAACGAGCAGTCCGAGTTTTCTTCTATTTTTGAACGAGATTTGAGTTTTTGGAGCGATTTTGAAGAGGGAAGACGATTGTTCTTCATTGAGGTAAGGATTTTGGACCCAATAACTCGATTATATGTGATGAAGGACCAAATTAATAGTATTTAATTGGGGAAAATCAGTAGAAAAAGGTAAAATTAGGGCTTGAGTTTAAGAGGCATTTTAGGGATGATTTGAGGGGTCAAACAGACTCTGATTTCAGAGTTCTTTATATGTAAGGAATCGTGAGATGATGAGGATCGTTTTGGTATAAAGTTTGTTGAGTTCCGAGACGCGGGCCCAAGGGTTGGTTTTTGCTAATTTCGGGTTTTATGCTAAAATTGATATTTTATCAATTGGAATTCACCCCCTTAGCATAATTTGATGTGAAAAATCTGAGCTTGATAGATTTGGATCACTCGGGAGTTGATTCGAGAGGCAAGCGTGTTGCCGAATAGCTTTTCAGGCTAGTTTAAGATAAGTAATGTCTTTAAATTCTGTCCTGAGGGTATGAAACCCCGTACTTTACATCCTTTGACGGTTTTGGAGTGACGCACACACTGGATGATGAGTATGGGGCACGCACGAATTGGAAATTTGGAAATATATTTCCTTTTTAGGCAACTACTGAGTTGCGAAACTGCGTTTAAAGTATATTTTATAGTATTATCATGTTTTGATATAATTGGGATGTAAGCCATGTTTGGAGCCTAGTGCCGATCTGTTTTAACCCCTTGGGGGATATTTTCCTGATAATTCCTCACTTAGAAATTAAGATTTTACACTCAGTCTTTCCTGATAAATTGTTTTGACACTCAGCACTTGTTGATATTAATTCTTGAAATGAAATATTATTTTTGGTCGAGAACCCCGTTTATTTATAGCCTGAGTGGCATGTTGAGAGTGTCTGACTGAGTGAGGCTGAGGGACAATATTGTGAGGATGTTATGATATGAGAGAAGTCGAGTGCCTGAGAGTGATTGATGCCATGATTTGGCTTGTTTATAGCAGGGTTGTAGGAGCCCCTCCGGAGTCTTTACACACCCTCAGTGAGCACAGGTACCTACTCAGTGCGAGTGCCGAGTGGCGAGTGCTGAGTGGCGAGTGACGAGTTATTGGGAGGCATGAGTGACAGTGAGGATGCCTGAGGGTCTGATACTGAGTGACCGTGAGGTGTTGAGTGACTGTTACAAAGTGATGGTGATGTGCTGAGGGAATATTTATGAGTGATGATTATGGCCCGAGGGGCAGATTTTTGATGATATTTTACTGAGTTTTGATTATGATTCACTTCATTTTTCAAACTGATATTCTTGGGAGTTTTACTGAGAAGTACTGGAAATTATACTTATTTCAAGGATTTTTTTACGGAACTAGTTTTTGAACTTATGTATACTTTATTGAGACTTGTATTTTACGGTTTTGTGGATTGGGGTATTTGTTGTTGTGTGTTTCTTATTCTTCAGACTATGATTTATTTTCATTACTACTGAGTTGGCGTACTCATCATTACTCCATTTACCTCTGTGTACAGATCAGGTACTAGTGCGGAGCAGTAGCCATATTCGTTCGTTACCAGCAGCATTTACGGGATTTCGAGGTAGTTGTTCAGCGTCCGCAGCTTCTCCACTTCCCTTCTTCTTATAGTATTAGCATTTGATTCATAGACATTTATTAAGACATTAGCAGAGTTAGTTATATTCTTAGATGCTCGTGACCATGTTGACTCCAGTCCTGGGGGAATTGTTTAGACAGTGGATTATTTTATATTTGCCTAAAGACTTAGGAAATTTTCATGCTTGATATGCTGATATTTAATGATATTGCGTTATTTGATTAAACTAAGTGTGTAGTTATTTGATGGTTGGCTAGCCTAGTTCCACGATAGGCGCCATCACGGCCTGTTGGGATTTGGGGTCGTGACAAGTTGGTATCAGAGCTCTAGGTTACATTGGACTCAACGGTCATGAGCGGGTTTAGTAGAGTCTTGTGGATCGGTACGGAGACGTCTGTACTTATCTTCGAGAGGCTGCAGAACCCTTAAGAAACATTCCACATTCTTGAATTCTTGTCGTGTGAATCCATTTTATTCATCCAAAAGTGTAACTCCTTGAATTCCTTTCATGTATTCGAATGCGCACTCGAGCGCTTGGTATCAGTTGTGCTTCGTCGTCTTGTGACTTCCATGGGTGAGATATGATTTTTAACATTTTAATAATGGGCCAGCCGGAAGGACTTGAGGCCGGATTTTGTCTGTGGCTTGAGTGTTGAAATTTCAACTAGGTGAGCACATGTGTTGGGGGACTTATATGTCTGTTTGTGTCCTTATTGATGGAACTTTGTGACTAGATGACTACATAGTGAGTGTGATCGGATAGTTAGATGTATTCAGGTTGTTTGATTGTGACCAAAATGAATTGGCGGGAGATGTGGCAAGAACCATTGATTATTTGACTTCTGTATTGAGTTAGAATATGGCTTCGAGCTATGAGTATTAAAGGACCTCTCGTGTAGTTTAGTTATGGAGTGAAGTGGGTTTTCATGTTATGTTATAAGTTCCTGTGATGTATTTTGAGTTGACCAATGTCCCATCAGTGTCTATATATTTGATTGTCGGTGTATTCAGCCGTGTTATAACTCCTTTGTTATTGTATTTATTGATGCCATCCTGTCGTACTCTTGTAGCCAGGGATAGCATACTCGGCATTTGATGATGGTATTACAAGGATATAGGGAGGAGAAGCTTTGTGCGAAGTTCTCCAAGTGTGAATTGTTGGCTCAGTTTAGTAGCATTCTTGGGACACGTGGTGTCCAGTGAAGGTATCTATGTATTCAGACGGGTGTGAGTAGAGATTCTAGAAGCTTAAGAATTCCTTGGCCCTAGCTCCAGTGTTAGTGTTGCCATCAGCTTTAGGTTCTTATACCGCTTAATGGGATATCTTGGGGGCAGGCTGTGGTTGTGTTCTAATGTAGGAAGGTATAATGATTGCGTGATAGCTATGTTTTCGGAAGTGTATAGGGAGATATCATTCTGAGGTTAAGAAGGCAGGGGTATCTCCTACGGGTTGTCCTGAGGTATGTGACCCTTATATTGATCTGTAGTAAGTTCTCTCTATCAGTAAATGATATATGTTGTAATTTGAGTTTAGATCACTTGTGGGAGTTGGCATGACCATTACAATGGTGAATGCAAGATTTGCATACGAGTTGAGGGTTAGATGGTCTGGGTCATATGAGCGTATGAAGGATTTAGTTGAATCCCACCACAGTATGGTGGCAGTGTGGGCATCGTGAGTTATTTTTTGTCTTGATCCTTAGCTTTGAGCAGAGTGGTGGAGTTCGTTATTGATAAGTTGATTACACGAATGTGTTGTATTGGTTTCGGTTCGAGGTATGTTGGTGAATCAGTTATTGCCCTGCAGAGGTGGAGTCTGGGAGTGGCTCGAGTAATGGGAAATTCTTCGATACAGGTTGTAATGTACCTTACGGATAATGGAATTTATTGAATGATTAAGTTGTACTTGAAAGGGTAGTTTGTGCAATGTATGAGTTTGATTGTTGCTCCAAATGTGTGAATTACTTTCCTAGTATACGGATTGCAAGCGGGGTCAGGTCGTTCTGTTTACTTCGTTAGTGTAATTGAAATTGCATCGAGTGAATGACATTCGAGAATGGTTCAGATGGATTCAAGGTTATATGTAGCGATCGAAGATCTTCAAGGTGTGAGAAGGGCTAGAATTGAGATTTACGGGGAAGGTGTCAAGGCTTGTGGTGTATTTGCATTATCATGGATTCTATTCATCAGTATCAAGAAAGCGAAGGTAATGACTTTAAATTCGCATGAAGTCTATTCAGGGTAAGTATTATTGATGTGGTGCTATGGGGATGTTTGAGAGAGTATTCAGCGGCTAATGAGCCTTAGACGGTATATTTTTTTATGCTCGGGTTTCGTGCGGTGAGTCGGGATTGAGAATTGCGGTATTATGGAAAGAAGAAGTATCAACTCGAAGGTAAGTTAGAAGGAACTTGGATAAATAGGACAGCTTGGTCATACGTCGGATCGATATGATAAGGGATATGGTTAGTTCTTCGGGTGTTTATAAGGTAATGAGTTGTTACAGGTGTTTCTTAGCAATTCTCTTGGAATTTGGTGGCATGCGTAACTTGGTTGAGTTGGAAGGATTCATTCTTGGCGGTTTGGTGATGTACAAATGTGATTCGGGAGTTCTTGACGGTTTCTACCACGGTTAGAGATGTATATTTCTACTGGCGTGAGGGCCATGTGATGTATAGTGATTTTGCTTCTAGATGGGATCAAATGGAAAGTTCTTGGCTAGTTGGGTACGTAGTTGTTTGTGGCTAGGAAGGGAGCATGAAGTTCTCATATTTATCATAGGATTGCATGGCATTGAGATATTTTGTGTATAATGGAGAGTGGCATATGTGAGGTCACGGTTCAGTTCTGGAAGGAAGGTCAGAGCTGGCAGTTTCATATGATTAGGTAAAGGATACCACTATTGGGTGGTTGGATGAGAGTATACATTCATTAAGGACAATGTGTTTAAGGAAATGTGTTTGAATAAGGGTGCTTCATTGGTGTTACGACGCTCTCTTGTTGGATCGACTGCTGATATTCAAGGTTTCTTGGTGACACAGAGGAATTATGGGGGTATCCCTCGTGAAATGATAAAGTATTAGGGGCGTGTTATATATTTGAGTGGTGGAATTGGGATCAGATAAGGTACTTGGTGCGCCTTATGGATTTTGAGACTGGGAGTTTTCATGAACAGATTATTTTTGTAGTTGTGAACTACGATGATGCGAGCAAAGCTACTCAGGTGTTAGTATAGGTCATGATTCAGTCATTATGAACCTTTGGAGAGTTATCTACCTATTGTGAATGACTAGAGTTGATTTAGAATATAATTATTGGTAGGCCAGTATGGTTGTGTGTTCTACACCGAGTCAGAATTGTTGACCACAAATTGCTATTGTTGAGGGATGTACCATTTGATTGTCACTGAGCTTATTCATGTTTTGGAGTGATCTATGATTTACCTTTCGGTGTTTCGAGGAGTTGCGATCGTTGGTTATATATGTGCATAGGGTGTAGTTCTATCGAGGCTTTATAGCGAGATTTGAGTAAGGGTAAGTAATTGGGTGTTGCAGGATTGAGACGTGTTGGTTATGTTCTTTCTGGTTCGGGTGGCATGGTATCGTCCGATTTCTCCATGGTTATGGCAATGAACTTTGAGTAATTGATGTCAAATTTTTCATGGTTATTGATTTTGAGCAAGTGGCTTGGAGTATGTCATGTGGTCCAGCGGTTGGATGGGATCATGTTTTGCAGCTCAGTTAGGTAGAGGTATGATCCTTGGTGTCGGATTTGTGTGATATGGTTTCACGATGTGTAACAGGCTTTTAGCATGATGTGGTAATGGCAAGAGTAATGGAAGGATAGTCCTCTCGTCTGAGTCTTCTCTATCTTATGAATTGAGCTCTTGGGATGTTTTTATTGAGTGAACGAGTTGCACAAGTTATGGCTCTGGATGGTATTGATGCTGATCGGACGAATGGTTGCTGGTTTCTACGTGTTTCTTTCATCATCGGCACCATATGAAGGTGTTTAAGCGAGTTTTTATTTGATAAGAGGTTATTTACCTCAATTAGGTTGTTATGAGCAGCGATTGGGATTAGGAGTCATCGCTATGAGTGTTGAGTCATGCGGTATATTATGTGATTTCATCTTGTGTTGCGGATATGGCTTGATACAGCGTGTTCAGACTATTTCAGCTTATAGTCGTGGAAATTTGATCTTGTGAATGGACTCAAAAGTAAATTTAGTTCTAAGGTTTATAGGTCAGGATTGGCTTTCGAAATTTCAAATGTTTTGTGCTATTAGACCTATATGGGGTAGAGTGATGTGGGATCACCTCCGAATATGTGCATGGTAGGTTACACAACAATTTTGGTGCTGTTTGGAACAACTCTAGGCACGTTCGAGGACGAACGTGTGTTTAAGTGAAGGAGAATGTAACGATCCGTCCCGTCATTCCGTAGAAATTTCATTATTATTCCTGTTTTTGCCTTGTCATAGGTTGGTTATACTGTTTATGATGTGTTAGAGTTGGTAGGCTCGGAATTGGAATGGTTGTAGCAAGAATTTAGTCATTTAGTCTTTAAAAATAGCCTTATAGTTGGGAAAGTCAACTGAGAGTTGATTTATTGGTAAACGACCTCAGAATGCGGATTTTATGGCTCGGATAGCTTCTTTAGGTGATTTGGGACTTAAGAGTGTGTCCGGAATATTTTTGTGATGTACGGTATAGAATTAGGCTTGAATTGGCGAAAGTTAGTTTTTGGCGATTTCTGGTCGGCAGTGGAAAATAGTCTATCGGGGTTGGAATGGAATTCCGACAGTTGGAACAGGTTCGTAATTTCATTTTGGTTATGTGTGAAAAATTTCATATCAATCGGAGGTGTTTTGAATAGTTTCGGCATCGTTGGTGGAATATAGAAATTTCAAAGTTCATAGGCTTGAATTCGATGTGATTTTGGTGTTTTGATGTTTCGAAGGCTCGACTAAGTTCATATTGTATTTTGGGACGTGTTGGTATATTTGGTTGAGATTCCGAGGGCCTCGGGTGGATTTCGGAAGGTTAACGGATCAATTTAGACTAGAAGAAAAG
>ML381788.1:29632-43189 GCA_005239525.1 Nicotiana knightiana
TAGAAATTTCAAAGTTCATAGGCTTGAATTCGATGTGATTTTGGTGTTTTGATGTTTCGAAGGCTCGACTAAGTTCATATTGTATTTTGGGACGTGTTGGTATATTTGGTTGAGATTCCGAGGGCCTCAGGTGGATTTCGGAAGGTTAACGGATCAACTTAGACTAGAAGAAAAGTTGCTGCATTTTTTTCACAACAGCATGAACAGTACCGCGTGAACAGTACCGCATGAACACTACCGCGTGAACAGTACCGCAAAAATTCTGGACAGTGTATATATAACGAGCAGTTCGAGTTTTCTTCCATTTTTGAACGAGATTTGAGCTTTTGGAACGATTTTGAAGAGGGAAGACAATTGTTCTTCATTGAGGTAAGGATTTTGGACCCAATAACTCGATTATATGTGATTAAGGACCAAATTAACAGTGTTTAATTGGGGAAAATCAGTAGGAAAAGGTGAAATTAGGGCTTGAGTTTACGAGGCGTTTCAGGGATGATTTGAGGGGTCAAACGGACTCCGATTTCAGATTTCTTTATATGTAAGGACTCATGAGATGATGAGGATCATTTTGGTATAAAGTTTGTCGAGTTCTGAGACACGGGCCCAAGGGTCGGGTTTTGGCTAATTTCGGGTTTTATGCTAAAATTGATATTTTTCAATTGGAATTCATCCCCTTAGATTAATTTGATGTGAAAAATCTGAACTTGATAGATTTGGAGCACTCGGGAGTTGATTCGAGAGGCAAGCGTGTTGTGGAATAGATTTTCGGGCTAGTTTGAGGTAAGTAATGTCATTAAATCCTGTCCTGAGGGTATGAAACCCCGGACTTTACATCCTTTCACGGTGTTGGAGTGATGCACACACTGGATGACGAGTGTGGGGCGTGCACGAATTGGAAATTTGGAAATATGTTTCCTTTTTAGGCAACTATTGAGTTGCGACACTGCCTTTAAAGTATATATTTTATAGTATTATCATGTTTTGATATAATTGGGTTGTAATCCATGTTTGGGGCCTAGTGTCGATCTGTTTTAACCCCTTTGGGGCTATTTTCCTGATAATTCCTCACTTAGAAATTATGATTTTACACTCAGTCTTTCCTGATAAATTGTTTTGACACTCAGCGCTTGTTGATATTAATCTTGAAATGAAATATTGTTTTGGGTCGAGAACCCCGTTTATTTATGGCCCGAGTGGCATGTTGAGGGTGTCTGACTGAGTGAGGCCGAGGGCCAATATTGTGAGGATGTTATGATATGAGAGAGGCCGAGTGCCTAAGAGTGATTGATGATATGATTTGGCTTGTTTATAGCGCTTGGGCTGTAGGAGCCCCTCCAGAGTCTGTACACACCCCCAATGAGCGCAGGTACCTACTGAGTGCGAGTGTCGAGTGCCGAGTGACGAGTGACGAGTGATTGGGAGGCATGAGTGATAGTGAGGATGCCCGAGGGGCTGATACTGAGTGACCGTGAGGTGCTGAGTGACTGTTACAGAGTGATGGTGAGGTGCTGGGGGAATATTTATGAGTGATGGTTATGGCCCGATGGGCAGATTTTTTATGATATTTTACTGAGTTTTGATTATGATTCACTTCATTTTTCAAACTGATATTTTTGGGAGTTTTACTGAGAAGTACTGGAAATTATACTTGTTTCAAGGATTTTTTTACGGAAACTGGTTTTCGAACTTATGTATACTTTATTGAGACATGATATTTTACGGTTTTGTAGATTGGTGTATTTGTTGCTGTGTATTTCTTATTCTTCAGACTGTGATTTATTTTCATTACTACTGAGTTGGCGTACTCATCATTACTCCCTGTACCTCTGTGTATAGATCTAGGTACTAGTGCGGAGCAGTAGCCATATTCGTTCGTTACCAGCAGCATTTACGGGATTTCGAGGTAGCTGGTCAGCGTCCGCAGCTTCTCCACTTTCCTTCTTCTTATAGTATTAGCATTTGATTCGTAGACATTTATTAAGACATTAGCAGAGTTAGTTATATTCTTAGATGATCGTGACCATGTTGACTCCAGTCCTGGGCGAATTGTTTAGACAATGGATTATTTTATATTTGCCTAAAGACTTGGGAAATTTTCATGCTTGCTATGCTGATATTTAATGATATTGCGTTATTTGATTAAACCATGTGTATAGTTATGTGATGGTTAGCTAGCCTAGTTCCACGATAGGCGCCATCACGGCCTATTGGGATTTGGGGTCGTGACATTAGGTCAGGATTTAATGAATTTCTTAAAACTAACATCGATTATTTTGCATGGTTGCACGCGGATATGACAGGAATCTCTCTGAAGATGGTCGTGCGCAAGATAAGCCTGGACCCAAGAATCTCGTTGATAAGGCAAAAGAAGTGCCAAATTACCGAGGTCAGAAACAGGTTTTTTAAAGAAGAGGTAACTCGATTGCTCGACATCGGTTCAATCCAGGAGGTAAAGTATCCCGATTGGTTAGCTAACGTAGTAGTAGTTCCAAAATGAAAAAATAAATTATGTATGTGCGTAGATTATAAGGATCTGAATAAGGTGTGCCCAAAGACTCATTCTCGTTTCCAAACATTGATCAAATGATTGATGCAAAGGCCGGACACGAGTTGATGAGTTTCCTCGATGCCTATTCCGGGTACAACCAAATTATGATGAACCCGGAGGATCAGGAAAAAACTTCGTTCAAAACAAACTTTGGCACATATTGCTACAATGTGATGCCCTTCGGGCTTAGAAACACCGGAGCCATTTATCAGGGGCTCGTGAACAAAATGTTCGAAAAGAAAATAGGGAAAACAATGGAATTTTGGATAGATTATATGCTGGTTAAGTCTTTGAACATAGGTGACCATTTGAAACACCTCCAGGAAAACTTTGACATCCTAAGGAAGAACAACATGAAGCTTAACCTTGAAAAGTGTGCGTTTGGAGTCAGCTCCGGTAAATTTTGGGTTTCTTGGTGTCACAAAGGGGGATCGAAGTCAATCCCAACAAGATTAAAGCCATCTAGGATATTCTAAACCAGCTAACAAACGTGAAAGAAATCCAATGACTAAGTGGAAGACTGGCCGCTCTAAGCAGGTTCATTTCTCGGTCTTTGGAAAAATGCCATCGCTTTTTCTCACTTCTGAAGAAGAAGAAGAACTTCGAATGGATTCTGGAATGCCAAAAAGCTCTATAAAAAACCTAGACAGTATCTATCAAACCCTCTATTACTATCAAAATCGGAGGAAGGCGAATAGTTACTAATATACCTAGTAGTCTCGGAGGTAGCGGTATGCGTCGTTCATGTCTGGGAGGATGAAGGTAGAACCTCCTATCTATTATGTTATTAGAATTTTATCGGGAGAGAAAATTTGTTATCCACACCTCGGAAAACTAGATTTAGCTCTTGTAGTCACTGCTCAAAATCTTTGGCCTTATTTTCAGTGCTAACTTATAGCTGTGGTGATAACTTTTCCCCTACGGAATGTCCTTCACAAACCTGAGTTGTCAGGTCGACTGGCCAACTGGGCAGTTGAGATTAGTGAATTTTATATATGGAATTTTTGACACCAAGGAGGAACATATGCAACAATATGTGGTTAAAGTGCAAACTATACTCGCATGGCTCAGGGAATGGTCAATCATCCACATCCCTAGAAAAGAAAATGCAGAAGCATATGCATTGGCCATATTGGGCTCGTCCACGGAAATGAAGTGATCGGATTCTGATATGGTCGTACAGTTCATGCACTCGGTACTGGATGTAGACGATTATTATGAAGTAAATACAAACAACTTGGTCTGGGACTGGATGAATGAGATCATCGACTACCTTGAGTACGGCAAGATGGCCAAAGGCGTCCCGAGCACTCCGCACCGAAGTAGCTCGTTACAGCTTCTGGGGAGGAAAGTTATACAGAAGGTAATTCCAAGGCCTGTTGGCCTGATGCTTAGGAGCCTTCGAGGATAATTACATCATGAGAGAGGTTCACGAAGGAATCTGTGGGAATCATTCCGGTGCAGATTCATTGGTGCTAAAATTAGTTCACGCAGGATACTACTTTCCCCCGATGGAACAAGATGTTAAGGCATTCGTTCAGAAATGTGACCGGTGTCAATGTCATGCATTGTTAGTGCACCAACTGGAAAATTTTTGCATTCGGTACTATCCCTATGGCCATTAATGAAATGAGTGATGGATCTGGAACCGGCTCCCGGGAAGGTAAGACTTCTTTTATTTTTAACTGATAACTTCACTAAATGGGTTGAAGCAGGTCCTTACCAAAAAATCAGCGAGCGCGAAGTAGTTAATATTCTATGGGAAAACATAATTTGCCGGTTCGGAATACAAAAGGAGATTTCCTTTGACAACGCACCACAGTTTAGAGGCTCAAAGGTAACAAAATTCCTTGAAGACTTAAAGATTGAAAGACTCACATCTTGGCCATACCATCCGAGCCCAAATGAGAAAGCAGAATCAACTAATAAGGTGATTATTTAAAACCTTAAAAAGAGATTAGAAGTACCCAAAGGCAAGTGGCCTGAAGAGTTACTGGGAGTGTTATGGGCATAACGGACGACGGCCAAATCGAGCACGAGAGAGACACCTTTCTCTCTCGTATACGGTGTAGAAGCTTTGATCCCGGTGGAACTAGGAGAACCAACCTTGCGATACTTCTGGGAGAACGAAGAAACAAACAACGAAGCATTACTGGTCAAATTAGAGTTGATTGACGAACGCAAGGACTTAGCACATATAAGGATGGTGGCCCAGAAACAAATAATGGAACGGTACTATAACCGGAAGGCCAATCTCCATTATTATGGGATACTTGGTTTTGAGGAAAGTGACTCAAAACACCTGGGAGCTCTACGCAGGAATGCTGGGCCCAACATGGGAAGGCCCCTACCGAGTTTCAATTATGGCGGGAAAGGATCATATGAAGTAGAAAACCATGATGGAGTTAAATTTCGGAACAATTGGAATGTGACTCACCTCAAAAGGTATTATTGCTGATGAGCACCGCTTTATTGAAAGTATGTGTTGCACTCTTTTTTCCTTCATCCAGTTTTTGTCACAATTGATTTTTTCTGGCAAGGTTTTAATGAGGCGAAAATGGAAATCATACTACGAAGAAAACGTCATCAACAGAAAGAAGACCTTTAAATGACAAGGCATGGAAACAGAAAATCACTGCGGGATGGTTAGATAGTCTTTGTCTCGATGTAAAATTCCTAATGGGAATCAAAACTTGTCATCAGACCAAAGGCCATTCAATCGTTCATGAGTGCTCTTTCCTACAAGCCACTAGGGTGTGGTTAGATAATCTTTTACTTGATAGCAAAGTTCCTAACGGGAAATGAATCTTGCTATAGAACAAAAGATTACCCAAGCATTCACTAGCAGAATCCTCAAAAGAGCAAGACTTCTAGTTTTACAATTCGCGTTCTTCGCGTTCGAACACTGGGGGAATAATATGAGAATACGGAAACCTGATTGCCATAGAAACCTATACTACAAAATCCGAGAACAAAAATGTCTCATCAGGACCGATGGCTGCACAGACAGCCACGTAGAAACATATTGAACAAATTAGCCACATGTAATGGAAATTTCTTTCCTTTCAGCAAAACGAATGCTTATGTACTTTTGAAGATATAAGGAATAAAATAAATTATTTTTATTCTTATCTTCTTTCTTTTCCAAGCGATGAATTGATTTTATCATTTGAAAGTTAATCAAGTACTTCAACTACTAGTGCCGGAATGAACAGGAGACGTCCTCTTCAAAAAAACTGTAAACATCAAAGGGCCCTCTCTTATGAAATCGTCACAGTAAAGGGTTGGTTCCGAAATATTTTATGCCTGCAACCCAAATGCTATCGGGGAAAAATGCACCTGAATCCTTGCATAATTTGATGAAAAAGAATAATCTTTGTGCAATTCTTAAACAAAAAACACTTTTCTTCATCAAACATGCCAAGAAGAGCAAGTAAAAAAATACAAAAGGAAAACAACAAAGGAAAAGAAATCAAAAAGCTAAGCTACGTCGCCACCAGAACTCGGGGGAAGAGAAGCATCAGAACCCCCTAGAGAAGTAGGCGGATTTTCCGTCGGCTCGGAATCTTGGCCTTCATCGTTATTCTCTTCAAGTTACTCCTCGATTCCTGAGAACTTGGAACCAGAACCAGAGTTAGTTGCACCAGGTTGAGCCGGGAGGCGTCTTCGAGCAGTTAACCCAAATTCTCGGGCCTTGGAGATCTCATCGTCAATATTAATGACTGTTTTGGCCTCTTCCAAGGTTTTTATCCTCTGCTAATGTGTTTTTTTGATGATGATGGAATCCGCTCAGTGCTGAACTTTTTATTTAAGCCTATCAACCTCGGTCAGAAGGCCATCCCGCTCGGATATCGTGGCACTAAGTCTAAGATCAAGATCACGGATAGTGGTTATATGAACCTTATTATGTTCTACGATCCTCTTATACATATCCTCCGTCTGGGCTTATTTCTCCTCGGCAGCAGCAGCCTCTTCAGCTTTGGAGTTCAAGGCAGTTATTCACTCTCTCAATGGAGGCAGATTCGTGCTCAGCAGCAGCGAGCACATCGTCTTGGACCTCAGCCCATTTTGCCTTAGCTTCTTAAAAATGTACATTTAGCTGAGAGGATTCTTAGCTGAGGGCCATCACTTCATGTTCACTCTGTTGCAACCGAGCCTCTAACTCACTCACCTCAACAGTTTTTTCTTCAAACACCAAGAGGCGAGCAACAATTTGGTCCCTCTCGGCCAACAACTGATCCCGCTCGGACTTGAGTCCTTCTTTATCAAGGATCAATTTTTGAAGGCCTTCGGAAGAAGGAAGTTGGCATGCAAAGCAAATACCAATGTTAAAAACCCTGTCACGACAAATCAAGAAAAAACAAGCAATAAAAGAGCAAGTTCGATACCACTGCCATATAGTGCATGGCATTATTTAACAAACACTCTCCTGAAAGAGAGTATATTTTCTTCTTATCTTTTTCTGAGCCAGCGGCTTTAGGTAATTGGCGAGTTCCACCGGCCGGGACAGCAGATTGCACTCAGTAGATACCGAGAGGGAGACACTCCTCCTCCTCCTTTGGGGATCTACAGAAGGGGGAGAGTAGTTGTGCCCCAAATTCCCATGGTCTGGGGACTGGGGAAGAGGTACATCCTTCTCACGGGAGTCTTCAGCTGGATGGGGTAATGTAGCGGTTGTTGGTGATGAAGGTATGGTCGACGTGAAAGGAGATGAAGCTGATAGTGTTATGGGTTGAGAAACATCTGCGACAGAGGCATTGTTGTGTGTTGATTGCTCACCAACCGAAGGTGAAAGAGGCCCGGTACTCGGACTTATAGTACCGGGAGCAGCAACTGAGACCTAAAAGGGAGAATTGGCATTCCTCACCAAGTCAAATTCTCCCCAGAGCGCTTGGGCATCATCCTTGGTTGGGGTTATAAGCCCTTCGAATTGAGCATTATGTTGTGTTGATGAAGGTTTTTGTAAGGAAGCCCCTTCATCACTGGCTTACCCATCATCGTCAATAACCACTGTGGTTGCGGCTGGCTCGGCTGCGGCTTTCTTCACTTTTTTATTCTTTCCCTCGGCCAAGGAAGAACGCCGCCTTTTTGGTTGGTTGTTCTCCGACTGGGAACTCTAAGAGGAAGGGCTTGCACCGAAATCATATCCGATAACGCCTGTTCGGGTGAGAGACTCTTTCAACCACCTCGCAGCCTCTACAGAATCAACCAAAACGTCCTCATCAGGGATGGTAACAAAGCCATGTCGGAGACCTGAATCCAACAAAAAGTTGAGGTTAACTAGTTTACTTATGTACAAAGATGAAATGAATGTTGAAACGGTTTTACGAGTCAGCTTATTATGATTCTTGGCCCTCCATCCAAATTTGGGGTCCAACTCTTTCCACCGGCAGGTCTCAGGCATAGTGATGTCCAGAATATTCTGAACCCGCTGGTCCAGGCCTTTAATCCTTTGTGGTGTCCACCGAGTTGCTGAAATAATTAATGCAGAAGGATCATCAACGACATGAAATAGCTTTTTATTAGAAAAAAAAGATAGACTTTGAACTTACGTGTACAAGTCCAAAACTCAGGGAAGGATGAAGTTGTTCCTGGAATGATATCCCTAGTGAAAATAATGGTAGACCGCTCCATCCACCCATGGTCGTTGTCGTCATCCATGCTGGTGAGCAAAGCATGGTCGCCGCGCTTGCTGAAACTTATTACTCCCCCAAGAAAAATCATAAGGGAGTAAAGGTTCATCATATGAGCCAAGGTGAGGTCTTCGTTCATTTCCTGGCATAGTCGCCACAGACATGCCACGTTCACCACACTGAAGGGCCCGACTGTGCAAACAAACTTGGTACCGGTGGCACGGCTCCAAAATCACGAGATCAAGTGCCCCGCTCAAAGAAAACGGACCCAAAGTGAGGGATATGTGTAAACCTACATAAAACCCTTCTTAGTAAATGTCACTCGCTCCAGCAGATCAGGAGAAATGATATTTAGGTCGTGTCAATCACAGTCTTCCTTCACAACAGGGAATGCTGGAAGGGTGTATAGAAGAAGGAAATTTTCCAATGGCACAGGTGCGAGACTTTGAAGAAGGGAACTTCTCTTTGAAGTTCTTGGTTGTGTTGAGATGTGTGGGGACGATGGTGCTCACTGTAGGAGGGTCATCATCAACATCGACCTCTTTATCCTTTGTCCTCTTCGGTCCCCTACCGAAGAGAAAATCGAAGTTCTTGGAAGAGTTAGTAAAAGAATCCATGATCAGTCAAAGGTGATAAGAGTTCTTTGAAGAAAATTAAAGAAAGATGAAAGCAGAAAAGAGTTGAATGCAAAGAAGTTGAGAGAGTTTGTAAAATTGTTAAGTTTAAAAGAAGAAGAATGAGGTGTATAAATAAAGGAATAGGCGGCTAAAATCATGGTAATGATTACCTCTTGAACTGGAAAAAATATTGCTAAATCATGGAGTAACACGTGTTCGGGGTATTAAATGCGAAGAGACATGCGTCTTATCAAGCGTTAGAAAGTTTTCAAAAAGGATTGGAAAATTTTCCGCCAAGAAAGGAATCTTCACCAACTTCCTGGTGACACAAAGATATGCCACTGGAAAGCAGGGGGACTATCTGTATAGGTAAAATCGGTTCATATTACATACTCGAATAAGATAGTGACATGTGAAACCGGGGGGCATATGGAAGATGAAGCGAGTGGAAACAAAGACCGAGGACAACAACTTCGGTTGACATCGGGTAGACCGCGAAGGGGACTTCCACGACCCAAACCGATGGGCCGACGGGCATCCAGTACCTTACTCAACTGAGTACCAACATAACGTATCTTTTCGTATCATGCTATCATAGGTAAATGAGATGGAAAGGTTTTCATATAATAACTAGAATAAAACATGTAATACCAACTTATACATAACACATATGGGCCTATAAGACCAAAATGATATCTCATATACTGAACATAGACTGACAAGGCCATACAATCTGTTACGTACATAACATATGTCTACAAGCCTCTAAGAGTGGATAAGTCATAAAGGTCGGGACAGAGCCCCGTCGTACCAATCAATACATGACCAAATCGTACTGACCTCCGGAGCAATTGGAGCGCACCAATACCTTTTGCTGAGCTGATAGCCTACTTGGAGAACTCTCAACCTGTCTATCAGGACCTGCGGGCATGAAACGCAGCGTCCACAGGCAAAAGGGATGACATACAAATAATGTACCGAGTATGTAAGGAATGAAATTAGAAAATAGTAAACGTGAGAGAAACATGGAGTAAAATACTCGATATGTAAGTCTGAATAACTTTGTGAATCATTTAATGCTTATAATGTCATGCATATGTGTATAAATTCCATACAATGCATGGGTATATGCATTCATAACATCATTAAGACTCTGAGGTAATACTATCATATCATCTTGGCCACTGTGGGCAACATCATCAACGTATACCAGTTGATCAGGTCGTGGTGCGTATATAATGCCGTAACATTTTCCTATATCCCATATACATATATATACATATATATATATATATGCATATATAACTCCATTTGGTCATGGGTCAATGTAAATGAATGCAATGCATGAGAAGTACGTCAACAAAATCTTTCGGAGTGTCATAAGACCATTATGCATCTGATTAATATCATGAAATAAACTTTATCAACTTATGTATTTTCTGAGACCCATGAACAGACGATAGAATAGTAAGACATATGGGGAATCAAGAATATAAGCATTTCTATAAATAGAGTCATTTATGGAAGTTCTACATTTACTCGTTTCATTTGTATCGTATGGATCATGCCAAAAGGAAAGAAGGGATAGCCTAAACATACCTGAACCAATTCTCTTGAAAATCCCTTTAACACCCATTGATTGTGACAACACATAACGGCAAGATCGGATTAGGGAAAAATTTGTATGATATTCTTGAGAAAGATTGCATTGTACTCCCTTATGATTGCAAAACCTTACGTTGCTTTGAATTGTTTGAAGACCATACGTGCTTATGTGTTATATGCAGGTTTATGGCTATCATCATTTATGTTGGTTCTTTATGAAGTTGAGATATCTTCCATGTGTAGATTCATACTAGAATGGCTAATGTTACTTATGTTGGTTATTTATGAATTTGAGTGGATGTGGGCCCCACACTTGTGTATGACTTGGCCAACTATTATGCGTAATATGCCACATATATGTGAGCTTTAAGAGTCACATTTTCGTAAATTCTTGGGCTGCCACGTTAAGGATTAAATCCTTATCCGATAATTACCCACTTATTTCTTTAATTAGTTGTTTAATTCCCCATTAACCAATAATTATTAAATTATCCATATAATTAGGAATTATCTCAAATTACTTAAAATACTACTCACTTTTAACACACTTTGTACACCTTACTATTATGGTCATGTGGTACCTTGTACAACACTAGTCCATAAATATTGGGTATTATGGCTCAGACCGTAATTTATCCCAAATGTCAAACTTTGACGAAATTCATTTTCTTCGATTTGCTTTACCTCTCACCTTCACAAATTTACTCATCACTTTTTTGAAATAGCATGATGCTTATAATCTCAAAATAATCTCATTCCCGAACTTACGTCGATTAACTAACGACAAAACTTTAACGTACGAAAATGCGGGATGTAACATCTCATTTTTCTAGCTTCCAACAATTTACTTATGGCGTATTTTCATGTATGAAAACATGGGGTGTAACATCATTCCCCCCTTTGGAACATTTGACCTCGAATGTTGACTGATGTACTTATCATTTTCATAGCTTATGTCTTCCAAATGCTTTAGTACTCTCCTTGCCATCCAGGCAATTGTTCTATGAATAATTCCAAAGGCCAGGGAATTCCCCCCTTTAGACCTCTTTCTCACACCATGATTCGTGGTCGGAATCCTTCCAATCTTGTAACTATTGCTACCTTTTATCATGCAGCCTGTACGACTCTGACTTTGTAAGTGCACCTATGCGATTCTTCACTCCTTTTTCTCCAGTTTTTAGCCTATTTCTAGGCCTCACTTTGGGAACATATACATAACTTGACAGGACGTCCCTCTGGGCATCTATTGGTGCACTGACGTTCTTTGCTCGGTGCTTTGTCAAACTTACGATTATTGTTATGTCTTATTTCATCACCCCGATTAACCATCCACGTGACTTTACTGTATCTTGGTAGTTCATACTATACCATAACTCCTACTTCGATTTATCATTACTGAGGCCTGCTACCAAACTTCAGGTTATTCTCGTTGCTTATTCTATATAAAAATATAAGTCCTTTAACGCTTCTTCATTACTATTTATCTTAAGACTGATGGCCCAATCTCATCTCATACTTTGTAACTTTTATATATCCATTGTTGATTCACCTCAATATTGATCTATAATCCACTACTGATAACTTGAAACTTCTTACGTAATACATTGTCATTAGGGCTTACGTCTAAGCAGGGAATATCTTAAGTGGCTTGCCTAATCTACCTAGGGGCGATACTATACTTTAATAACCATATTTCATAATATCCCAGTGTGATTCTCCTTATGAGGATAGTTTAATCCTGTGCAATTCATCAAATCATTACTCAATCGAAGGCCCAAACATCATCCTTTATCTATCACAATTACAGCCTTATTCTATTATCAGGGCAACATTCCATCTCTTTTAAATTCTACTAGTTTTAGACTCCTTTGAGTATATTCAGGCTATATTGAGCTTTCTATAATTCTTGTTCTCATAGGCTTAATCCCGAGGACTTATCCCTTCTCGTCACCTTCTCACTTGCCTTTTCTTATCCTTACTCATGTCTTCCTAAAACCTTTTTGCTTTACAATACTTTAGCTTGCGACTTATACATATCTATTATATTACTCGCAACCTTCCTTCAACTTGCTTGCACCATAAATTGCCTTGTGTTATTATGGAACATCAAGCGAGATATCACATTGTCTCTAACTCTTCTTTGCTCTCCTGACTAGGCCTCTCAATACCTAGAAACTATAGGTTGGAAGATATGCTACTGACGATGCCGCTATCATTCCTGGATACTGAATCCCCGTGCTTCTAGCCTTTTATCCGAAGTATGGACTACTCACAACCTTCTGCATTTGAGTATCTCGTACGTTTCTTACCTTTACCTTACTTACCTTAAAGTCTCTCATCACACCTTCGATCTCTTTCATGACCTCCCTTCCACATAGGTATAATTCATATCCACAACTTGAACTTCTATTATAATACTTGCACCTCTTTACATGATTCGGTGAGAGCTTCACACTAGCTTCTTATGAGGCTGGTACTTTTCTAACTAGCTTTATCTTGGAGTCATTGGCTATTGTACTATCTCTCTTGTACCCCTGATAACTAAGTGTAATCCTCCAGTGTTCTCAATCACGACGTCTATAATTTTCGGGGTCCAATAATCAAACTCCTTATTCACTTAGTTGATGTAACTCTTTAGTTTCCTCTTTCCTATGATGAACCTTTATGTAGTCTTAAGCTATCTTCCGATCTGCGGCTCATGGTATTAGTTATTACTTCAGCCCTTCATGGACGCTATGGAATATTCGTGATTCAATCTTCTAACAATTCAATCATTTGTCTATGCCCTAGGCTCAATTCTTTCTTTTAACTTATACCGGAGTCTTCTACGTCTATATGATTGTCAACATATATGTTGCATGTATAAAACTCCAAAATCTTAAGTACGTTCATAACGTACCCTTGGTCATTAATCGAATAATTATTTTTGTTCCTTCTCAGCTTTCTTTAAATGTAAGCAATTACTTTTCCTGGTCTTTCTGCCCCCTTGTTGCATGCATACTTAGCTTACCTTAGTGCCCACACATATTGGAATTCCATACAACTCATATGATCTTGAATATTACTTCTGAGTTTACTTCCCGTTCATTATCCATGGTAGGTGCCATTTTCTTATGGAGTGCATACAATGTTGTTGTGAGACTGTTGTTATAAG
>ML381790.1:7257-69918 GCA_005239525.1 Nicotiana knightiana
AATGCGACAGAAACAACACACATTGCCATAACAAGCGCAAAAGCAACAAAAGACAGAATGCAAGGTGCGGCGAGCAAATCAATACAAAGACTTGAATCACAAGAATGGTAAACTTCACTCATAAGAAGTAGTCACTGAAGGGAAATACCAAGCACAAGTGAAACGATATAACGAGGGGAAAACAAAATCAATATAGCAACGATTCACAATATTCAAGTCATCAAATAAGAAACCAATCATCCCGGCAAGGGAAACAGCTATAACCAATCTTGCCTAAACAATCAACTAAACCTAAGTAGCATTTAAGGGAAAAATCATATAAATCACAATGCACGACTCACGGGCATGCTTGACACCAATGTATAGATATTCCAATCATTGCTAAACAATTATAGGGCGAGACTATGCTAATTCTAGTCAAATGGGACAATTTATGAAGGAAGATATAGCACGAATGTAGAAAAGATAAAGTCTTCAGTTAAGTCAAATTACGATCAAATAAGCAACAAGGAAAACGAATCAAGAAATTTCTAATTTAAGCGGAAAGAGATGAACTAGCAATCGAAACTCAGATATAACAAATACAACTTCATACACAAGGGATATAAGGACCTAAGAATCCTAAAAGGACAACCTAGTATCAAATAAGTCTGAGTACGCACTCGTCACCTCGCGTACGCGGGCTACAATCAACATACAAGACTCAATCCTAAGAGGTAGTTTCCCCACACAAGGTTAGGAAAGATACTTACCTCAACCACTCGGACCAAACTTGAAATCACGTTTTGCCACGGGTATCTGACTCCCAATGGCCCAAATCTAATCAAATCAATAGCAACGTGTAAATAATACTACAAGCAACTAGTTTAACTAATAAATTCGAAGCTAAGACACGAAATTAGTAAAATTGCCCAAAAAGTACCCCGGGACCACGTCTCGGAATCGGGTAAAATTTACAAATTATGAACACCCGCACTATTAGGATAACACTCGAACAAAAATCGTCAAAAACCAACGTCAAAATCTCACTCAAATCTCGGATTTTCAATTGGGAAACCTTTTCTCCCATTTCCAAACTTTTACTCTTAATTTCCTTGATAAAATGAGGAAAATCACAATGATTAATGAAATAAACCAAATTCGAGTAAGAAATCGTTACCCACAAGATTCCACTGAAAATCCGTCAAAGAATCGCCTTCTCCCGAGCTCAAAATCCAAAAATGGAGTGAAAAGGAACAACCCTCGATTTTGTCCCCTTTTCTGCCCATCAATCCTCGCACATGCGCATTCCGCACCTGCGGTCCATCCAGTCGCACCTGCGGAAATCACTAACTCCCACATCTTCGCACATGCGCTTAAAGTCACGCACCTGCGGTCCATCCAGTCGCACCTGCGGAAATCACTAACTCCCACATCTTCGCACATGCGCTTAAAGTCACGCACCTGCGGTCCATCCAGTCGCACCTGCGGAAATCACTAACTCCCACATCTTCGCACATGCGCTTAAAGTCACGCACCTGCGGTCCATCCAGTCGCACCTGCGGAAATCACTAACTCCCACATCTTCGCACATGCGCTTAAAGTCACGCACCTGCGGTCCATCCAGTCGCACCTGCGGAAATCACTAACTCCCACATCTTCGCACATGCGCTTAAAGTCACGCACCTGCGGTCCATCCAGTCGCACCTGCGGAAATCACTAACTCCCACATCTTCGCACATGCGCTTAAAGTCACGCACCTGCGGGCTTGCAGGTGCGGCCAAAACCTCGCACCTGCGCCTCAAGCCTGGCTCCCCAAATCCCGCATCTGCGGGCTTCCCTTCCGCGCTTGTGATCTCGCACCTGCATCTACCCATCCGCAGGTGCGGAAAAACACCAGAACTCCAAAAAACCAGCAAGTAAGCAACTCTAAATTCCCAAAAAAATCTGTTAACCACCCGAAACACACCCGAGGCCCCCGGAACCTCGACCAAACATACCAACCAATCCTATAACTCCATACAAACTTAGTCGAGCCTTCAAACCACATCATATAACATCAACATCGCCAATTATGCATGGATTCAAGCCTAAGAACTTATGAAATTTCCAAAATCCACAACTGATGCCGAAACACATCAAAACTAGTCCGAATGACCTCAAATTTTACACACAAGTCACAAATGACACAATGGACCTACAGCCACTTTCGGAATTCCATTTCGAGCCCGATATCAAGATTTCACCTATCGGCCGAAATCGCCGAAAATCTAACTTCCGCCGAATTACTTTAAATTACCCTACGGACCTCCAAAACCAATTCCGGACGCACGCCTAAGTCCAATGTCATCATATGAAGCTGTTGGCATTAACCAAAACTCATTCCGAGGCTGTTTACACAAAAGTCAAACCTCTGGTCAACTTCCATCACTTAAGCTNCTAAGTAGCATTTAAGGGAAAAATCATATAAATCACAATGCACGACTCACGGGCATGCTTGACACCAATGTATAGATATTCCAATCATTGCTAAACAATTATAGGGCGAGACTATGCTAATTCTAGTCAAATGGGACAATTTATGAAGGAAGATATAGCACGAATGTAGAAAAGATAAAGTCTTCAGTTAAGTCAAATTACGATCAAATAAGCAACAAGGAAAACGAATCAAGAAATTTCTAATTTAAGCGGAAAGAGATGAACTAGCAATCGAAACTCAGATATAACAAATACAACTTCATACACAAGGGATATANGCGGAGCTTAATTTCTCAAAACGACCGGTCGGGTCGTTCCAGTTTGCGTGATTGCCTTTGCTACTTCAGGCCCGTATGCCTGAAGTTTAGGCGAAAAGTGGGTACGCTTGCGATTTTTTTTGCAAAGCGAGTATAAGTTAAAACGTGACCCAAAAAATGGGTATAGATGCAAATCCCCCAAGTATAGCGAGGGGTATATTTAAACTTTTTCTCATAGTATAGAGGCATATCTGGCCCTTTTCCGAACGAAATATTATTAGTATAGATACCACGCATGAAGTTTACCTAACGATATTTTGCACTCAAATTTTTAAAATAAATTCAAAATTTAAATTTATTGGATTCAACTTTTAAAATTCTTAGTATTGATCTTCTCATTACACTGATAAAATTATGGATTTAAATCTAAATTTTGTTAAGATTTTAATAATTTTTTTACATATGTATATGTNACAACCTAGTATCAAATAAGTCTGAGTACGCACTCGTCACCTCGCGTACGCGGGCTACAATCAACATACAAGACTCAATCCTAAGAGGTAGTTTCCCCACACAAGGTTAGGAAAGATACTTACCTCAACCACTCGGACCAAACTTGAAATCACGTTTTGCCACGGGTATCTGACTCCCAATGGCCCAAATCTAATCAAATCAATAGCAACGTGTAAATAATACTACAAGCAACTAGTTTAACTAATAAATTCGAAGCTAAGACACGAAATTAGTAAAATTGCCCAAAAAGTACCCCGGGACCACGTCTCGGAATCGGGTAAAATTTACAAATTATGAACACCCGCACTATTAGGATAACACTCGAACAAAAATCGTCAAAAACCAACGTCAAAATCTCACTCAAATCTCGGATTTTCAATTGGGAAACCTTTTCTCCCATTTCCAAACTTTTACTCTTAATTTCCTTGATAAAATGAGGAAAATCACAATGATTAATGAAATAAACCAAATTCGAGTAAGAAATCGTTACCCACAAGATTCCACTGAAAATCCGTCAAAGAATCGCCTTCTCCCGAGCTCAAAATCCAAAAATGGAGTGAAAAGGAACAACCCTCGATTTTGTCCCCTTTTCTGCCCATCAATCCTCGCACATGCGCATTCCGCACCTGCGGTCCATCCAGTCGCACCTGCGGAAATCACTAACTCCCACATCTTCGCACATGCGCTTAAAGTCACGCACCTGCGGGCTTGCAGGTGCGGCCAAAACCTCGCACCTGCGCCTCAAGCCTGGCTCCCCAAATCCCGCATCTGCGGGCTTCCCTTCCGCGCTTGTGATCTCGCACCTGCATCTACCCATCCGCAGGTGCGGAAAAACACCAGAACTCCAAAAAACCAGCAAGTAAGCAACTCTAAATTCCCAAAAAAATCTGTTAACCACCCGAAACACACCCGAGGCCCCCGGAACCTCGACCAAACATACCAACCAATCCTATAACTCCATACAAACTTAGTCGAGCCTTCAAACCACATCATATAACATCAACATCGCCAATTATGCATGGATTCAAGCCTAAGAACTTATGAAATTTCCAAAATCCACAACTGATGCCGAAACACATCAAAACTAGTCCGAATGACCTCAAATTTTACACACAAGTCACAAATGACACAATGGACCTACAGCCACTTTCGGAATTCCATTTCGAGCCCGATATCAAGATTTCACCTATCGGCCGAAATCGCCGAAAATCTAACTTCCGCCGAATTACTTTAAATTACCCTACGGACCTCCAAAACCAATTCCGGACGCACGCCTAAGTCCAATGTCATCATATGAAGCTGTTGGCATTAACCAAAACTCATTCCGAGGCTGTTTACACAAAAGTCAAACCTCTGGTCAACTTCCATCACTTAAGCTTCAAAAATTGAAATATTCCTCCCAATTCGACTCCGGATTATCCGGTAACTGAATCCAACCACGCACGCAGGTCGATATACACAAAGTGAAGTTGTTCAAGACCTTATTCCACCGAGCGGAGCTTAATTTCTCAAAACGGCCGGTCGGGTCGTTCCAGTTTGCGTGATTGCCTTTGCTACTTCAGGCCCGTATGCCTGAAGTTTAGGCGAAAAGTGGGTACGCTTGCGATTTTTTTTGCAAAGCGAGTATAAGTTAAAACGTGACCCAAAAAATGGGTATAGATGCAAATCCCCCAAGTATAGCGAGGGGTATATTTAAACTTTTTCTCATAGTATAGAGGCATATCTGGCCCTTTTCCGAACGAAATATTATTAGTATAGATACCACGCATGAAGTTTACCTAACGATATTTTGCACTCAAATTTTTAAAATAAATTCAAAATTTAAATTTATTGGATTCAACTTTTAAAATTCTTAGTATTGATCTTCTCATTACACTGATAAAATTATGGATTTAAATCTAAATTTTGTTAAGATTTTAATAATTTTTTTACATATGTATATGTACTCAGTAAAGATGTACATAGGCCAGGTTGATTCAGATATTTTAATTATCAAGCCAAATCAATTGTTTCGGATTTTTATATCTATAAACCAATCCAAACCAACAAAAATCGAGGTTTTCAATCTCGAGTTTTTTCCGGTAATATCTTCATAGCATAAAACGTATAACTTGTGCCCTAATACTTCTTAGGTCCTAGTAGGATAAAACTATATAAGATGTTATCCAATAAAATAATATAAAATAATATGAGATGAGTCATGATATTATACTAAAATACTCAACAAGTCGCATAAAATTAATATTGCTAATATATAAGCCATAATGAAAATAAACATAATCCAAAAGTACTAAGTTGTGCTAAAATAAGTACGAGTAATAGGTACTAAGTATTAATTACATGATTAAATAATAATAAAAATAAGTTATGTATTTTCATTGTCTAAACCAATGCAAAACTACAAAAAAAAATTATCCAATATTATTGTCATTCCTAATATTGAATTGAACTTTTTTCGTTAGCATTAATATTGATTTGATTTTGCTTTGAGATTTATTTGAGTTATTAACTTTTATGGGCTATAAAATATATTTGACCATTCAAAAATTCTAAGTCCAAGCTTAAAATAATATATTAAAAGAGAGAACTATTAAAAAGTTTTTTTTAACATTACAATAATTATTTTTATATATAAACTATTTTTAAAACTTATATACATGTAATTTTAAGTTGGTTTAGTTTCGATATAACTTTTTTTAGTTAAAACAAAACCAAATCAATTTAGTCGGATTTTTTTTTCTAATACCAAATCAAATCCTAATCAAATTTTTTCTTTCGAATTATTAATTTGATGCAATTTATCGATTTCCTTTATACACTCCTAATACTCATACTCACTATCATATGAGGGGCTATGCTTATAAACTCATAGCAAAAAGGCTACATTCGACTCTGCGGCTCTGTGTATAGTAGATGTCAAGTTGACGAGTCTCTCTCTTTGGGTCGGAACACGAGTAATGGTGTTTGGTCTTCCACGTTTGGGGACTTGTGGCCTCGTAGGTTGCCAAAGAACCTTATACTCAGGAGCGGATCGAGCGTGGTATCTACGGATTCACCTAAATTCAGTAACTTTTGTTCAAATAATATAAATGCGTCCTAAAATATCACTAAATATCTATAAATGTATTCAAACTGTTACTATTGAAAATTTACTCGAAATTACAAAAACTCATAAACATTAAATCTTGAAACCGTCTCCGCTTATACTAATACTCAAGCTGCTTCATTATAATCTTAAATTGATAGGTTTGGTAGGGCAACGTTAGATTGAGATCAAGTGAGCTGGAGATGGAGAAGTGAAAAGAACTCGGACTATTGTAATATACTAACAAGTTGTCCTAATATATTGTAGCAAGAAACTTAAAAAAAGTAAAGTGCTCCTACTGGAGTTAGGTATGAGAAAGGTCAAATATGGTATTGCAATATTTTTCATTTAGTTTCTCACTCTAACCCGTTTAGCCATAGATTTTGTCAAAATAAACTTGGATTTTATTTGGCAAACAAACGTTTGATCATAAATTTTGCTTATATTTTGCAAAATCTCAAAACCAGCGCCAAATCCCTAATAATACACATGTTTTTCCAAAATAAATTTGAGAAATATATTTTGAAAACGTATGTCCAAACACATTTTGATCTTCAAATCAAACTTCATCCAAAGCAGATTTATTAAAACAATCTATAGCCAATAAATAAAATTTATATCCAATTTTAGTTCGAAATTTGAATTCACTTGATTTTCAGAAACAGAAAAGGAGCAAACCGATAGGGAAGCAGTAATTTCAACTTAAACTTCTTTTGTCCTACCAGTACTTGCCACAGTAAATTAGATATTGTGTAGAAGATTACGCTGTACGTTATCATGATTTAAGAATACTTACATTGTTTTCGAATTTAGTATTACTTATTAAATAATTAATGTCTATAACAAGGTTTTTTGCGTATCGACGCCGTATTGCATATTTCTCTAATCTGTGGTCGGTCCACATTTTTCCATGCAAATACGTTATTATATTTGTATAGTTACTTAGAGCCCACATATGCATTTTTTCACTTTTTTTAAAATTAGTATTTGATCATAAAATTTTCAATTTTCACTTGAAGATCAATTTTGAAATGTTTCGAAAATTTGAAAAACTCCAAAAGGTTATTTTTCAAAATTCACTTAGATCACTCATAAAAATTTAAAACAACCCAAAATGTTATTCATGTCCAAGCACGACTCTAATTTCAAATATCATTTTTACTTAAAAATATATTTCACTTTTTTCTTTTTAAATTATACTATTCTTATGTCCAAACGCCCAATATCACATGGTTACTTCTTGTGATTCTTTTAAAATTATGTAAGAAACTACACTTAATATAAAACAGCACGCAATGATTACTTTTTGTGATCTCGATCGATGTGCTTTTTCATAACAATTTAGTCTATTTTGCACATATGTACCTCCCTTTGACTCCGGTAGCATTAATATTAGTCTGTATTTTTGTATCTTGTTATCCGTAAAAAAAATTTTGCTTTATTTTACTTTTTTCGCTGATTATTCTATCACTTTTATCTCTTTATCTAATGTTGTTACTTGTTACTATTGTTCTGTCTATCTCTTTTAAATTTTCTTTAAGCGGGATTTATCAAAAATAATCTTTCTACCTTCATAAAAATCAAGGTAATGTCTATATTAGGATGTACATAGATCGAATTGGTTCGAATTTTTCGCTAGCTTTTGATCATAGATTCCCAATTTTGTTTTGAAAAATCTGTTTTGGGTGAAGTTTTGCTTGAAGATAAAATGTGTTTGGACATACGTTTTCAAAACATATTTCCCAAATTTATTTTTGAAAAATATGTGTATTATTAGGGATTTGGCCCAAAACCAGCTTTTGAGATTTTGCATTTGGGATTTGCTAAAATATAGGCAAAATCTATGGCCAAACATGTGTTTGCCAAATAAAATTCAAGTTTATTTTGGCAAAATCTATAGTCAAACGGGTCCGAAGGTATCGGGTTTTTAAATTTATACACCAAACCAAACCAACAAAGTCGGATTTTTCAATTTCGATTTTTCTCGAATTTTTCGGGTTTTCGGGTTTTCCCCCGGTAAAGTCTTCATAGCATAAAATATGTAACTTGTGCTCCAAATATTTCTTAAGTTCTAGTAAAATACAATTATATGATGAGTTTTCCAAAAAAAACTAACACAATAATATGAGATAAGTCATAGCATTATACTAAAATATTCAATAACAAAGATAAAATAATAAAATTACATAAAATAAATATTACTAATTAATAAGCCATAATGAAATTTAACATAATCTACAAATTCTATATCGGTCATGCTAAAATAAGTATAGTTAATAAGTACTAATATTAATTACATAACTAAGCACTAAAGAAAAAGATAAACTAAGTTATGCATTTTCATTATAAACCAATGTAAAACTAAAATAATTATCTAACACTATCGACATTGTTTTTTGCTAAAAGGAGGATTGCATTGATAATTAAGTACGAAAATACAGGAGATGATTAAAGGAGGTTGTTAGTATCAATTACATCAAAATGTAGTTGCATGAGGGTAAAAAGGAGGGGGAGGGTTCTTCAAAATACAAGATTGGATGTGAGGGTGATCCTGTGTTTGATTATCCAAATTTTGCCAGTGCATCCGCTACTCTATTGCTTTCTCTCATTGCGTGGTTAAGTTGTTGGATGTTGAGTTCCTAGATCATTGACCTGGACAGGGCGTGTATCTCTTGACTTGTGACTGCTATTGGATTGACAATCAATTCATGGGCACGCCAAAGAAGTACTATTCCACGTGATTGATACCGGGCTGCAACTTGAATTAAGTCTGTGTAGTTGAACTCCATAAGTAGGTTAATGTGATCAGCCATTCTTGTTTCTGTGAGGCAAAGGATAGAGAGGTTGTTCCATGTGAGCAGAACATGAGATTTCGACGGAATTCTTGATTGTGAGCTCCTCGGCAATTCCATAACATTATCTTCATTAAACCTTCATGTTGTGGGATGCTCTCTTCCGGAATCAGTGATAATTCCAAGTGCATTAGCAAGTGAGGGGGATTGTAAAGTGCTGCTGGTAGTAAGTTATCTTGTAGGGTTGGGATCATGAGCATGACATATCTCTCTTCCAATGTGAAGAAGTCTAGGCGTATGTTCAGTGAGGTTTTCTGGAGGTCTGAAGGGATGAAAATTAGGTACTTTTTCTATATTTCCTGACATGGAGATCGTCGGAAAATCGTTCAGGATCATGGATTCCATGAAGGTCTTCGGTAGGTCGTTGTCTTCTTCTGCTTGGTGATGATTTTCCTGGCGTGGAGAATGTGGTGAAGAGTTGGAATTGTGGTTGATGATTGCATGTTGTTGCATTAGTTGCATTGGTGCTGATATTGGGGGTTGGTGGGGCATCACTGGTTGATGATGAGGAGTAGACCATCGCAAGTAACTGTTCTGTAGGGGTGCATTCCTATAGGGATGGAGGTGAGGTGCTTGGGCTTGCCATTGTTGATATTGGTTGATAATTTCTTTCATTTTCCAAAGAGTGATATCTTGTTGATGGATTAGGTTCAAGACTTGATCTTGTTGCGTTTGGTTTGAGACTCCCTTCTGTATTGATAAAGCCATTTCTTCTGAAGTTTCCAAAAGCAACGTGACATGATTTTGTAGTAGTTATAGGTCTATTAGTGGGTGATGGTGTGGGGGTGGCACTTGTTTTGGTGGGAGAGGTGGTGGTTGGTTCATGAGTGGACGGATTGGTGAGAATGGAGTTTACTGTTGTGCATGGGTAGGTTGGTGGTGGATGATTATGTGAGGTGGGGGAAGGTGGTGGTAGTGGTTGAGGTGGACATTGTTTATATGTCTCCTCTGTCTTTGTTGGTGGTGGTGATTCCTGTGATTTTGTGTTCGATGCATTGAGAGAGTTTGTATAGGGGTTGGCAGTCAAGTTGGAGAACTGAGTTGAGGTGGTGTTAAAGTTTGTTAGGGGGTATTTGAAGGATTCTTTGGGGATGCAATGGATGTAGTTTTAGTGGTTGATTGAGAGGGTAGGCCATTGTTATTGGTTGATGAACTTGTGTAAGTTTCATGCAGTGGTTTACCGTGTGATTTTGGTGATGTAGGATCGGTGGGAGAAGTATTGGGTGGGGATTCTTTAGGTAGTGATGATGGTGAGACAGTGGAGTATGGCAGGTGAGGTGGAGTGTGAGATATGATTTTGGCATTTTGAGACATGAGAGATATGGTAAAGTTTGTATTTGTTTGCATGTGTATCATTGTTTCACTGAATTCTTTTGTATTTAGTGTGTATTTTTCATGCATATGCATATTTGTAGCCGAACTTAGGGTAGTAGACTCATAATGATTGTCTAGTTTTGGTTGTTTCTTGTTGTTATTCTGTTTTGGAGGTATGTGTTTGGACATTGCTTTACGAATAAGGGGTGTAGGGGCGGTGACTTGAAGTGATGATTGGCTTCTCTTAGGTTATCAAAGGGCGTGGGTGTTGGAAATTGGGTGTGTGATGATGATTGTTTGGAGGGGCTTGGGTTAAGGTTACTTGATTGTGTTATAGGCGGTATTGGGTGGATTTGGGTGGTTTTGGCTTTTGTGGGTGGGTCCAGTGTAGGATTTTGCTTTGGTAGGTTGAATTGATTTTGTAGGTTGATGTTGTTGGTTGGGTTTTTAGTGTCATGGGGGTCGTGTGGGTCCATTGTGTATTTGATGGTGGTATTGGGGTGAATTGGGTGGTTTTGGATTTTGAACATGGTTTTGGGGTGATTGGTTATCTTTCATTTTGGTGTTATTTTTGTTCTTAGCATAAGTGACAGTTTTCCATTGATTTTGTTGATCATCTTCATTGGTGGTTGCGTTTGGATTACCTTGTGTTTGATTCGAAGTGGAATGGGTTGAAAAGGTTGAGCAGTAATGAAGGTTATTCCCTAGACATTCACATTTTGTACATATTATAGAAGAATACTCATGGTAGATTAATTGTGTGTGTGTTCCTAAGAGAATTTTGGATGGAAGGGATTTACCTAGTGGTGCTAAAATACAAAGTCTGGCGTAACGGTCTTTGGATGTATGCACTATGCATGTGTCAATTTTTATAAGTGTGCCAATGAAATTCGTTATTTTTTGAGGATTTGTAAGTCATAGAATTCATTGGGTAATTCCTGTAATCTGATCCACACACTTGTATAATTTGTGTGTGCTAGAGCTGGGTTGAATTTGGGTTCCCATTGGCGTATGGAGAGGTATTGAGACCCTATGAACCAAGGTCCATTTTGGTATATTTTGTTATAGTTTTCTATCTTTTGGAATTTGATAAGGTAGAAATCATATTCTAGATCTATTAATTGCAGGGTTTCGTCAAGTTGCCAGAGTGAGCTTAGTTTAGTCTTAAGATTTGTGTAGAACATTTTTTTTCCGAAGGAATTTGATAATAATGGCTTGTTGCAAAGGACGATATAGCCTTAGTTTGTCACTTGTGGATATAGGTATGAAAAAGAGATGTTTGGATGGGTTGGAGTTTTCATCATCTAGGATTAGTTTTTTTCAAGACATCTATTTCTAGGGTGGGGTTGATTGGGGGAGGTGGAGGAGGGGAGAGAGTGTCACGAAAGCTTACCTTGTTTGTGGGAGAGTTGAATGATTGAGTGTTGGTTTCCGCACCTTTGTTCATAGCTTCTTTAGGTTTATCAATGCTGCGATTTAGTTGGTCTTTTTCTTGATCCGATAGCTCGTTTTCAAATGCTTCCTTCATGGATTGGTTGTCTTGAAAATTAGATTGATTCAACACTATCGACATTCCTAGTATTGAATTGAGTTTCTTTTGTTAGCATTAGTATTGATTTGAACTTTGTTTGAGTTACTATATTTATGGGCTATAAAAATTTACTTACCATTCAAGAATGTTAAGTCTAAACTTGAAATTAAAAGATAATACTGTGAAAAAGTTTAAGAAATCTTTATAAATTACATTACAATAAATATTTATATGTATAAAATATTTTTAAAAATTACATAAATGTACTATCGGGTTGGTTTGGCTTCGGTTTGACTTTTTTTAGTTAAAACCAAACAAAACCAATTAGGAAAAATGACACTATATAGCCGCTATAAAAATAATACCCGAAAAAGTATATAAAATTTGTATATTTTTGTATATATATACAAAAATTATACATATTTTATACACTTTTTCGGCTACCAGATGTAAATATTTTCTGGTGCAGGCTAAAAATTATAATACCCCAACCACCAATTATGGTCGGGTTTTATTTTCCAACACCAAACCACATGGTTTTTTTCTGATTTGACTCGGATTAGATTTGGTAGTTTATCTGGGGGGTTTCACACCCCTAATCTACATATATTCTACTCTCGTCAGATCCTACTTTGTTGAATTACACGGAATATGTTGTTTTTGTTGTTGGTTAGTCTATTTTGCACAAAATGTTGTACTAGGAGTATTATCTAAAATTAACTTAAAGGTCAAAAAAAAAAGTAGAATACACATAGAGATGATCAGCAATGGTTCAGGCATGTTAATTGTGATGAATTAATACGACAACGATAATGTGGTCTATCGGTTTTAGGTTCAAATCGTGAATCGTCATCTATAATTATTGTTTAATACAGTAATCTTCAATTTAAAAATGAAAACAGCTGGGTATAATTATAAGCCTATAATTAATGAAGTCATATCATGTGTTTTGCCACAAACAATTATGCACGTAAAAAAGGATATCCCCTTGAGTTTCTGTATGATTTACAGATTGGTTTATTGCGTTGAGATTCGTGTGGTGGAATTAGAACAATGTGACCAACTTAAGGTTAGAAAATAATAAAGCACTTTCTTTTAGGAAATATAAAATTATTTTGACGTTTGACCCAAGAAGTTGAATTTTGACCGTCAAGTTAAGGTTAGTTGCTTAGTTGTATTATTTTAATCGTAGAATTAACTTGCTCAGGCTCCAGCTATACTAACTGCTGCATGATTATAACAGCTATATTTGACAGATTTTAATTATTAGCAACAAGCTTGATTAGTTTACTCAAGTCGAGGAAATAAAAATGCAAAGAAACTGCTTCCTCGGTTTACAATAAATGATTTTTTAACCTTTTTTTGTGATCTAAAATAAGTGATTTTTTTATATTTTAAGAATGAATTAATTATTTTTTTCCTACATTGCCTTTGAAGTATGTTATGTTAAAAAATAATAAAGGTTAATACGGTCAATTTTATTCCTAATTAATGTTAAAAGATAAATTTTTTAATCTATATAAAAATAAGTAAAAAATCACTTATTATAAACCACAAGAAGTATACAATTATGATATATCAAGAGTGCACGTAGATCATCCATAAGGATTGAAACAATTTTTTACAAGAAAAAATATGCTATATACACGAAGATAGAGAAATTTTCTTGTTTTTTTTTTATAAAATATATTATTTGATTAATTAAGAAGCTAGTTGTAGCTAGAAGGTGCGTCTTTTTCTGCAAATTTCAAGAATTACTGTCCGATCTAGATCCTTAAGTGTTACATTAATGATTGTTTTAAGAAAATGCCAACTATACATGAGTCAAGCTGGAACCACCAATAATTAATGTACCAATGAAAACTTTCAATTTTGATGCCACATTAACCAACTTATAACTTTTTTGTAAGAACGTTGTGTGCAGACCGAGTACTTAATATCTCCCAATAGCATAATTAGTAAGTAATTTTACCGCCAATGCTTTTAATAAAGAGAAAATATCACTTAATCCCTCTGTTACATTTAACTATCACTTTAGCGTTTTCCCCACCTATTAAGAAAATATAATTCACTAACTTATCCCTATTAAATGTTTTTTGAGAATTAAGCATTATAAAAGAGAACAACTACTTCATTAATAATAAACGTATAGTTGGAAATAATTAACAAATTTAGTTAAATTTCTAAAGTGATTATTATTTTGAGAGAATTTATTTGAGCTAAGATGATGTTAATTTACAATAAAGAGTGTATTTTTTTTATCTGATTGGATATGAATTTGGAATTCTTATTATTTCTTACTCACCTCAGTAAAACTTAGGGTTATAAGTTAGTAGGTGATAGTAGGCTAAAAATATGGATTTTAGTCTCAATTTCACCTATTTTTGATCGCATTTCAATTATGTTTGAGTTTAATTATCAAAAAAATTGTACTTATGACGTGGTTTGTGTGTTCAGGACTTAAACCCAGCCATAATGAAATATGGAGCTTCAAAGTTTGAATAAAAACTTCAATTGATCATTCAGGATTATATCCGGGACTCGTGGACAAGCATTGCATATGAAAGTTGGAAGAAAGTACAAGGGCCAGAGCAAAATGTACTAGTGCGTCGCACAAGGCTTGGCATTGACTGACGCATTAGTACAAGTTTGAGAAGTTTAGAGACTTGGAGTTTTTGCGCGTTTGACAAAAAAATACTCCCACATTGGCTCAAAAAAGGTAATTTGGTCCAGGCCCATTCCGACTTAGTATAAATACACTAGAAACATATTTTTGAAGGGACTTTTGATCTACGGAGGATTGAGAGAGCATTGAAGGCTTCATGACACAAGATTTCATCCTTCTTCCATCAATTCAATACGCGAGTTTGGATTGTAACGCTGGATTGATATGTTCTTATTCTTTAACTTTATTTGTATTAACTTCCTCTATGATTAAGGAGTATATTACCTAGGGGTTTGACTGATATGATGCTTTGACTATTGGATTTAACTCTAGCTTACTTGCTCGAATTTGTTTATGGAGATTTGAATTGAATGCAAATTTGTTCACCGATTTATTTAATCGAAAAAAATATTTTGAGTGACTATCTTTGCATTATTTTGTTTGATTTAATTAATTGAGTGATTCTTCTAAGTAATCGGAAAAACTTTTCCTTTTCATGCTTTTTTAGAGCCGAGGGTGCATCGGAAACATCCTCTCTACCTTCACAAAATAGAATAAGGTTGATGTACACACTACTTTCTCTAAACCCTGCTTGTAAAATTACATTGAGTTTGTTGTTGTTGTTGTAGTACTAAACTTAGGGCTCGATAGTCTTGCTCAGCGGTGGATCCACCCCTTTAAGAAGGGGTGGTATGACACCCGCTAAGATGATAAATTTTTTATATAGATATGTAAGAATTTTTTTAAAGTAGGTTAAATATTTGATCATGGCACCCGCAGTCGTAAACTAGACAAAGGTGCCATGACTAGTAGACCTTCTTGAAAGCTTTTCTCGTGTGTAAAATTCAAGTTGGAATATATCTTGAACCTTGACCGGACATTTCCTTTTCGTTGTGCTTTTTATTTCCTTTTGTCCCAGTCATTTATCTTTTCGGTTGCCTCCCAATTTTCTATTTGTCGTTTATTATTTTTTATATTTTTTTTCTCTATTCTATTGTTTTATATATGATCTAGCAGAAACACTCAAAAAAGATACTCTAAAACTTTAAAATTATAAAAAATAAGCATTCTTCTTAATAATAAAGTATCCGAAAAACTTGGGTCTTAATGGAAAATTTGGATTGGGTTCATTTTTCTTTTTCATCTTGTTTTTATTATATCATAAAAATTTATTATATGGTTCTTTAATATAATTAAATTTTGTTTACTATTAAATTATGATAAAAGTTTCGTAAACATTGCTTAAAAAAATGAGATTTAAGATTTTGATTTTTTAGAACTTGTAGTTAATTTCATTTTATACTTATGGGACATAATTTACTTTTTAAAGATATTTTTTAAAAAAATTTCTTATTCTGTCGATGTAATTCTCTTATTAAAGATGTTATCTTACTCGTGTAAATTTATTTTTAGTATACAAAAAAAGATATAATTTTCTGGTGAAAATATTGATTATTGTGTTGTTATAATAAAGTTATTATTTCTTATTTGAAATACTAATTACGGTTGTTATTTGATATCTAAGATGTAAGTTTTATATTTGCAAATGAAAAATATTTATTAGGTTGACTCGAATAAACTCAAAGTATCCGAATAAACATTCATAGCAAATTTTATATTAATCACTACAAAATATACGTTAAAGGAAATTATAGCAGCCACTATCTTCAAATTCTAGATCCGCCTATGGTATTTGCTAATTTCATTAGTATGGAATGTAGTTATTCGCGCACTGTAGCTCCTTTAGAAGTTGCATGCACTGACACTTCTGTTGGTATTATGTGTTCAAAATCAGAAATTAGAAAACTGTTAGAAGAAACAGAAAATCTGTAAACGATAAGAAATATTCCGAGTCCACAATTTCCTTGTATGTCCTTAAGGAATTTTAACCCCCTCACAAGTTACCAAGGTAATGGATTAAATCCTCCCAGGATGAAACGGAATAAACCTTCCTGCAACAGTGGTAATACAAACTACAGGATACCAACGAACTCAAAGAACAGAGTAAATCACACTTGACCCTTAAGTTTATTTAAAAAATAATAATGCAACAAAGTAGAAAGAGAGGAGATATTTCAGATTTTCCTACCTTGAAAAATGAGGCTAAGCCTCTAAATTTATAGACAATCAAAGGGTGATATGAAGAGGTGCAATCCAAAAGGTACCTCTTCTATTTCTCATTCACACCCCTTAATAAAAACGCAACAATCCCCCACATGAATGGGGAATGGACATATGTGGAAAAATATGCATGAAAATACTGTGTGATTCGCTATTAAAGACTAATCGCATCTGAATAAGTAGGTTTCCCTTTGAACTTTTCGTAGTGAACTTATGTCGGATATATTCGGTCAATCGGTAGATTTGATATCTTTGAACCGTCGAGCTTTGGTGTATACCTAGACAACCATAAGTCACACAATAACCCTTAGTCGTCTTTTGGTTCTCATTGTTGTGTTCGTTTCAGCCATGAACACCGCCTGGTTTCATAAGTGCGTAGAGAATTGGCCTTACCTTACAGAATTCTCATTGAAGCGGCCTCCACTTCACACTTACTTAGGTGATTCCTAAATGTGTAATCCTTTATATTGATACCACATCAAACTTAGGTAATCATTAAAGAATGTGTAAAGTTCTATCCTTGTTACTGAACATTGTTTTCATCACGAGAAGGGACCAAAGATTTTACTTTGACAATGTTGAATCGGTCAATCACAACTTTGTTTGAGCTCCTTGAACCTAGATCTCGGAATATCCAAAATTCTAGGTAGAGTTACCACCATGATGACTTGTCCTTGGCCATAGTCCCATTCCCTTAGATGATTTCTCAACTCCCTCTCTAGTTAGGCTTTTTGTAAGCGGATCTGCCATATTATCCTTTGATCTTACATAATCAATTGTGATAATTCCACTAGAAAGTAGTTGTCTAACGGTTTTATGTCTACGTCGTATATGACGAGACTTTTCGTTATACATAACGCTCCCAGCCCTGCCTATTACCGCTTGACTATCACAATGCATACAAATAGGTGCCAAAGGTTTGGGCCAAAATAGAATATCTTTGAAGAAAATCCGGAGCCATTCAGCTTCTTCACCAGCCTTGTCTAAGGCTATAACCCCAACCTCCACTGTAGAGCGATCAATGTACATTTGTTTGGACGATTTTCAAGACATTGCTCCACCGACTATTTAGAATCGGTTGAACCAAGGATTTAATTTGCATCACTATACTCATCTATTATCGCGGGATACTTATTGTAGTGCAAAGCATAATTTGAGTACATTTCAAGACTCGTTTCATCGTCATGAAAGTTCAATGCGAACTTCCATATGTCGTAGACTAATGCGTCTCGACATTCTATTGCATATCATATTATTGACTACACTTTAAAGTAGCAATAATATATTATAACAACAGCAGGAATGATTGGCGTCAGTTGTGGCCACAACCTTTTAATATATAACACATTTCGCAATCATTCCGTCATTTTCAAGCAATTGTATAATATTTATTCATACGTCTATATGATATGCATATTATAGCACTTTCATTCATGAAACAAATCCAACTTGCAATGGATTTTGGTCATGTTCATCTGTTGGTTCACCTCATTATAGACCAACGCATTAATACATTCGTTCATGAACGGTCAGGTTTATACAAAACATAACAACGCACTTTCATGAAAAGTCGCAACCTTTGAACTGACATTCTTTCATAAACGAGTTAAACAATATAAATTTTCAAGAAAGAAACAATCTTTCGAAAAATGCAAGTGACCAATTTCTGAATTGGTAGTTTCACTCAACTAGTCTTCACTAAGACTGAACAAAAAAATAAGTGTACCAACTACCATATTTATTTCCACTATTTGTGAGAATATAGACATCATATATAATATTGGCTCTATCATGCATAAGCTAAATTCCCCCACATTTCAAATATCTTATGCATTTTCTGTTATCCACATATCATCCACATGGCAATATTAATTGGTCAAATTTTTCATGTCATGGTTTGGGTGCTTGTTTTAGTCCGTAAAGTGACTTAACAAATTGACGCACCTTCTTTCTTTTCCAGGAACCACGAACCCTTCAGATTGTTCCATATAAACTTCTTCCTCCAAATCTCCATTTAAGAAGGATGTTTTCACATTCATGGATGGATTTCAAGACAGTATACTGTAGCCAATGCTACTAACATTCATATGTATGCAATACTCGTAACCGACGAGTGTATGTCAAAATAGTCAAGACATTCTCATTGTCTAAACCATTTGACAAATAATCTTGCCAACTATTTGTCAATAGTACCATCAACTTTCATTTTCCTTCTGAAAATCCACTTAGAACCCAAAGGTTTATTTCTTGGAGGTTGATCAACCATTTTCCCAAGTATGATTACTTAATATGGATTTTGTCTCACTATTGACTGCTTCTTTTCGAGGAAGACATAACTACTTCCAAAGTTAGAAGCTCATTTTCTAACAAGAATGTCAGAAAATCTGGTTAAAAGGAAGTAGTTGTCCTTTGATGGTTACTACGTCTTGGATTCACGTATTAATATGAATGTCGATATTTTCTGATTTATGAACCAAAAAACGATATGCTTTACTATTTCTTGCATATCCTATGAAAACGCAATCAACCGTTCTCGGTCCAATCTTCACAATTTTGGGTTTAGGAGTTTGCACTTTAATCAAACACCCCCACACTTTAAAATATTTTAAGTTGGGATTTCTACCTTTTCATTTTTCATATGGAATAGATTGCGTTTTGTTATGGGGAACGCGAATGAGTATTCGGTTAGCTATAAGCATAACTTTCCCCACAAGTTTTAGGTAAACCAAAGCTTATCAATTAGGCATTCATCGTCTCATTTGACATTCTATTCTTTCTCTCCGCAATTTCATTAGATTGCGGTAACTAAGGGGAGGTCATCTGGTGAATAGTTTCGTATTTCAACTCAATTTATTCAAAAGGAGATTCAAATTCGACGCCCCTATTACGTTGTTGAGCCAACCATAAGAATTGTTGTTTGTATCACATCAGAGCCATAATTAATAAATGGTGAAGTTTTTAATCTTCAAACCAATCTAACCCATTCAGATTTAATAAACGGTGAAGTTTTTTATCTTCAAATCGAGTAAAATCTGATACAACTAGATCTAATAAACGGTGAAATTTTTAATCTTCAAACCGAATAATATGTGACACAATCAAATTTAATAAACGGTGAAGTTTTTAATCTTCAAACCGAATACTAAATTCGAGTAAAACATCACTACGATTTTAATCTCCAAAATGAGTATAAAGTCACTTAGACTTTAATTTCCGATAAATGAGTAGAAAGTCACGAAGACTTTAATCTTAACGAACAAGTAAAAAATCACGCAAATTTTAATCTCAAAGTAAGAATAGAAAATCACAAAGATTTTATTCTTTATAAGGGGTGTAGAAAATCACGAGAATTTTAATTCCCTTTCCAAATGATTTTCCAACTAAACCATTATAACACTTTAAACAGTTTGATCTCTTTCTCTATCAAACACATATATATTCATCTTTTCATATATTATATTTATGATCTCAAAATAATTTTCAAGTATTAATGTAAGCCTAATTCATATCTTACGACCTTGAAAACTATCTCTCACATAATTATACATGCTACCGAATTATATACCAACTAATCAAATTTAATAGCACGCAAATATACTTTGAGATTAATCTACTCTATCATTTATTGAAACTAAATTTCAAAAATCATATAGGGCAAATAATTAAAAATAAGCAGAGTAAGAAAACAAAACCCGATTTTGTGCCACCTTATATATATATATTACGGGCTGTTAAGATTATATAGAATTTACTGATCCATCAAAATAAACCTTGATGATCAAGCGCACTGTTTTGTCACATAGAATAAATTTCTCGCATTCGAACATTGGCCAAATCTATCCCTGTATAATTTGCGTTTGGTAACTCGTTGTATCAATAGCAACGACTTCATTTAACAATTATTGGAATGTTTACACCCAGTAACTCTTTCTTTAAGACAACTATTTGACATGCCTTCCTCCTAATTGTCATGCTTGATAAACAAATGTTTACCGTTGATTTTCAGAAACTTTTATAAGTTTCCAATTGTACCATCACAATAACGGACACTTGCACATTGGAAACAATTCATTTATTCGAATTTTGGTGTCTTCTTAGGATCAATCAATTCATAAATAGAAGATCCAGTAGATCTAGGTTTCCGAGAATACACTCATAGTTACATGAGTTTCGTCATCTTTAGTGCCATATTCAGATTGCGACACCGCTTTTAATGCCTTACCGCTTTATCTGATTCTTATAATTGACTATTCCAATTGCAAGATGCAATTTCTTCAACAAAACAGCCTCATGAAGAAAATGACTAGGGCAGATTGCATCCAACACATTACACATCCATAACAATTTTGTTTTGAAACTGACATACTCTATTTTAATTTTCGGAGACTCAAAGAAGAACACAACAAAAGATTATAAAATTCCTTAAGATTGTTGGTATTATCTGTTCAAAGTCAGAAATTAGAAAGCTGTTAGAAGAAATAGAAAATCTGTAAACGATAAGAAATATTCCGAGTCCACAATTTCCTTGTGTGTCCTTAAGGAATTTTAACTCCCTTACAAGTTGCCAAGGTAATAGATTAAATCCTCCCAGGATGAAACGGAATAAACCTTCCTGCAATAGTGGCAATACAAACTGCAAGATACCAATGAACTCAAAGAACAGAGCAAATCACACTTGACCCTTAAGTTTATTTAAAAAATAATAATGCAACAAAGTAGAAAGAGAGGAGATAATTTCAGATTTTCCTACCTTGAAAAATGAGGCTAAGCTTCTAAATTTAAAGATAATCAAAGGGTGAGATGAAGAGGTGCAATCCAAGAGGTACCTCTTCTATTTCCCATTAACGTCCCTTAATAAAAACGCAACAACTTCAACTTCAGGAATATATTTTCTTAGTATTTAGAAAAATATTTTAAAAAAAATTCCCGTTATCTGATGTAATAAAAAATAATTTTTAAAAAATGCTAAAGCAGCCACTAGTAAAATGATGAGAGAGCAAGTGGTATGATGGGGGTATTAATTGCTCCTATATAAGTTTCGTGGTGGTTATCATGGCCTGGTGGAGGACACGTTGCATCAATTTGCTTCACTACAAGTCCACTGCTGTCAATTTTGTCATCAACTTCCAAAAACTCGTGGTGTGTGTTGTGTGCAGACTACAATTTAAATGTTATGGAATATACGTGAACTCAATAGCTATTGCTTAAAATTTTGGTATTTATTAAATTATTTATAAAATTTAAATCAATAATAGCTGGTTCATTAAATTTTGGATTCGCTTTTGTATATCTTCATTGAAAATTTAAAATTCAGTCAACAAGGATTGTGATGGAGTGGTACGTATTTCTTCATCCTCAACTGGAAGTTTCAGGTTCGAGTCTCTGAGTATAGAGATGCCTTTGTTAGGGAGCGCTTTATCTTCCGGTGTAGGACTTGCCGGCGTGAATTCAAATTTAGTCGGGCGCCATTATGGATCCCGAACACCGGATGAGAACCAAAAAAAAGTTATTGAAACTCTATCGCTCTCCATTTTCTACTTTCTTTTACTTAAGAACATAAAAAGGACAAGAGGTCAATTTTGCATAATTGTTGTGAAATTTGTTAGTAAGAACCTTGAAATGGGAAACTTGAGTGAAATTGCAATTTTGAGCATATTGCTAAAGGAAACTTCATTTCTAGTCCAGGGATAGAAATTCCATGTGGAAGAAAACTTATAAGTAGTTGCTTAGAATCTGAGATGTATTTTCCTCCAAATCATAAGCACCGGATTTGAGATACAATGGAAAGTAAGTACAAATTTACATTTTTGATATATAAGGTGGAAAAAATAAAGGAAAAATTATTTTTTAAAGAAGAGATATATTTCTTTTTGTTTTTCACTCAGTATTCCACTATACTTATGTTAAGGTCCTTATTAATTTAAATTTGTATCGCGTAAGATCATTAAATGAGAAGCGCTCCTTATTAAAAAAAATTTCATGCTCAAGATTTGAACCCGAGACAATTGATTTTTAAGGTGATAGGATCGATCCATCATCACCTCGATCTTTTTCCTAGTCAAGGCCATCAAGTTACTAACAACCTTCCTAGCATATTCAAAAAGGAGCATAACTGGACCTCACTCGTTTTTTCCTAATGGTTGTCAAAACCTTAATTATATTCTAATCGACCAATCAAATCATATTATTTTATCTAACATTATTTGACAATAGAACGAGTTAAAACTAGTATTACACACGTGTATTATGTAAGTTGTTGACCCATGTCACTGCATAGTTTTGAAAATTGATAAATGACGGATCAGTTGAACCAGGTCCATCAGAGCACACATACTTGACCTGACGCGTTGACACACAAACCTTATATTCATAGGAGATGAATGCGATTGTGAAGTATCAATGAACAAGGAGATTGTTTCTTAATGGGAAAAGGTTGCAAACTGATGAGAAGATTGAAGTCGAATTCAGCAAGGAAAGTAACAAAAGAAAGGAAGTTGTGTTTGATACGAATTTGTTCACCCAGGTAGAGTTGGACTAGAATTGGACGACAAACTCAACAACTGACTCTATAAATACTCGATGTATTTCTTATTTCTGCTGAAATGAAAAACGCACAAAAGCTGAAGTGAATCAAAATCCGAAAGCAAAGTTCCCAGAGTTATTTTGCTAGCAGAATCATTGTGCGATTCAAAAGCTACAATTCAATTAGAAGAACCAGTTCCATTTGATTAATTATTGAGTCTAGTTGATTGTAGTAGTAGTTTTAATATTGTATCTTTTCAGCTTTCATAGAAGCAATTGTAATAGGTATGTATTGTTCAAGTTAGAGTTAACTTGAAGCTTGTAGAAATTAGCTAGTGGCTAGTTACTACAAAGGGATTATAGTTAGTCATACGATTACAAAAGAGTTTATTTTGTTAGTCCGTTTGGCTCAGAGTTTTTAGTGAAGAGTTTGTGCAAATCCTACTGAGGAGTAGGTCGTGATTTTTTCACCTTTTGAGCCAGGTGTTTTCCACGTAAAAATCTCCGTGTTTTTGCTTTACTGTTTTTATTATTCCGCAACAGTAGTAGTTGGAGCACCAAGAAGAACCGTTCTTCTATTGAGACAACACTCGAAAAATTGGGTACCTCACAATTAACTTATATAATTGTGTGGTATTGACGTCTAAAACATCATAAGTGCTACTGAAAGAAAATATTAACTAGTAATTAAAAGGTTTAATTATATGTAAAAAATGTCATTAACGTTAAAATTTGAAGAATTAAGTAATTTAAAAAAAAAAGATTTATGTAATTTGATTTACCAGAAGTTTAAATATTACATTAAAATGAAATCGTCCACAGACGCGAGTCAAAGGCGGAAGACTGTCTACGTGGAATGCATGTAGGCTGCACTTTGTGGACGCGTTCTTGACTAGTCAAATTATCGGTCAAACTAATATTATAGAAAGGAAATATATATTATAAAAAACAAATAAAAAACGCCCTAATGTACGGCAAACTGGTGGATAATTGTTTTGTTTTTGGGTAATTGAAACTGGTGGACTTTCGTTAGTAGATAAGCCTCCACTATATACCAAATGAATTTACTTAATAAACATATAAATAAATAAATAAATAATAATAATAATACACACACACACATATTACAATGTGTAAATATTTTCCACGATAAGTGCTTAGGTTAATTATTATTTTTATAGAAAATTTATTACATATTTATCATAAAAATTTACTTTAGCTTACTTATGAGTGATTTAATCATATAAATACTTTTTGCATCATTAATACATAATTAAATTGTATGCAAACTTGTGGAATTTTAGAACTACTTTTCCTTGTTCTCCCAATTTATGTGCACTAGAATAGAAACTTACTTGAACCTCTCCTTAAAACCGAGTCTGATTTATTTTAATTTTAATTTTAATTTTTTTCCATTACATTGAGTTGGATTCGGGAAAAAGAAAAGGAAAAAGGCGAATCGTGGAAGTCAAACCCTAACCTAATATTTTAAGTCTTTTTGTCGTGTAAATGTTTCTATTTCTATATTTAAAGTCTACCAATATTCAGACAAGCTTATTTTTTTTAAAAATTAAATGCTTCCTTATTCGGAAAAACAAATAAAAAATTTGGCAAGATGAAATTTTTCCATGCCTAAATGATAAAAACTGTTACGCAAAAAGAAATGAAAGTGTTCAACTTCTCATTAAATACATAATGCCTCCAATTCTTGATATATATACAAAACTTGGTAATAGAGCAAAGAAGATTAAGACGAATTTAAAACATGTCTATCTTAACTTCGAATTAGAGAAACGGCCTACTATGATACTGCGACAAAAACATGTCAACCCAATTTTATCTTTATCCTTTTTCCGGGAAATAAAACAAAAATAATTCTCAAATATTCCTTTATTTAATTTAATTTATATGCAAGTTAACGTTTTTCATGCTAAAACAGCATTTCATATTTGAGAGCAAGGGTGGTCATATTTCAGTTTGAGTCGGTTCTCCCCTAAAAAGAAACTAAATTAATTAGTTAATTTTTTAATTATTAAAATCAATTCAAACGAATTAATTCGGTCTTTATTAGTTATGTTGCTGGTTTATTCGATTTTTGCTGATTTCTTTTTTTAAATATGAGATATACATAGTCAAGCACATATTATGGTGATTATATTCCTAACATATTTATCCAACCAATTAATCTTTGAGAAAGTTTTTCCGTTTTCAAGATATTTTGATAATAATTGAGTTAAATAGTGACGAATAATGTAAGAATTCAATCAAAGACAAGTTATTTTTTAGTATGATATAGACTCTTGGATTTAGCAAAATAAAGGTATTTTATTTTATAGTATGTAGTTGGTTTGATTTGAGTTTTTTGCGATTAATTTTCGCTTTAAATCAAATTTGATCGGTTTTTAAAATCCAAAACCAAATCCAGCCATCAATTTTTTTGTTAGTTTGATTTGGGTTTTTAGTTTGGTTCGATTCGAAAGAAAGAGAATTCTATTTCTATTTTGAGTTAAAATTTATAAGGATTCTTTCAACAACCCAAACAAACCCCTTTCGCATATTCACCAACCCCCAACTATTGAAAGATCCAAATCTAATATAAAATCCCTAATTTAATCCCATTTTAATTAGTATTTCAACAACCCAAAAGCACCAAACCTTTTCTTCAAATCCACCAACCCCCTAAACTTTTGAAAGTCATGTTGCATCCTTTTCCCACGTTGTTTTCATATCTCAACCGCTCATTACATTTTTAATCCAACCGTCCATATTAATCTTCCTCTATGTTCACCTACCAAGAAATTGTTCACATTAATCAAACGGTTCATATTAATCATTATTATGTTCACCTACCAAACATTATTACCCATCCCTCTATTTATACCACAATTCTTAGTTTCAATAACCAGGATCTTTCTACCCATCCTCACATTTAATTAATAACCCAATTCTTGTTTCCAGTATATACTTCAATTTTCACACTAGACAAACCAAGTCCTTTACACTTCTACTCCATTTTCTTGAATCATTTCATTTCATCTAAGCAAAAAAAAAAAAAAATGGCTGGGGTTGAACAAAATGGTAACAAAGAAATGGATTTTTGATTTAAAGAAGATCCATTGAAATGGGAAATGGANATTTTCTTGAATCATTTCATTTCATCTAAGCAAAAAAAAAAAAAAATGGCTGGTGTTGCACAAAATGGTCACCAAGAAATGGATTTTTGCATTAAAGTAGATCCATTGAACTGGGAAATGGCAGCTGATTCATTGAAAGGAAGCCATTTAGATGAAGTGAAGAAAATGGTGGCTGAGTTTAGGAAACCAGTAGTGAAACTTGGAGGCGAGACTTTGACAGTGGCTCAAGTTGCGGCTATTGCTGCAAAAGATAATGCTAAAACTGTAAAAGTGGAGCTATCTGAAGGGGCAAGAGCTGGTGTTAAAGCTAGCAGTGATTGGGTTATGGACAGTATGGGTAAAGGAACTGATAGTTATGGTGTTACTACTGGTTTTGGTGCTACTTCACATAGGAGGACCAAAAATGGTGGTGCTCTTCAAAAGGAACTTATTAGGTAAAATTACTTTCCATTTAACTTAATTTTGCATTTAATATATAATAGTAGTAATATTTGGAATTTTTTTTTTTTGAAGTATGTTGAGTAAAAAACTGACAGATCTTATGAATTCTACATGTTCTTATAGGAATGTGTTATTCTTAGAATATTTGACAGAAATAGACGGAAAAATAAGATATTGAAAGAAAAAGGCTAGCAGACAAGTATCTTAATTTACGTACAATTCTAGGCCCGAATGGGACCTAAACAGTGTGAATCCGGATATAATCGGACTGCAAGCATGTTACTATTGTTATTTGTAAGTGATTGTTATCCGGCGCATAATGTTTTTAAAAATTAGCCCGCATTTATTTTGTGCTTAAATTTTAAATTGAAAAACTGATATTAATATTCGGCTACCCGGTGTCATTTCTACTTGTTATTTTGTTTGATTCTTATTATTTGGAAGTGCCAACACTGTTTACATTTATAGAACATAGTTAGAATCTTTTCAAAACAGATAGTACCATGTCTTTTTTGTCACCAAAAAAAGACGATACTATGTCTTTTTGATTAATAGCCATTTTTATGTTACCACCAAACTGTCCAGTTTTTGCGAGTAGGAAGAAAAAGTGAATTTTGACATGGTAAAAAATTCACTGTGTGCTAAAAGTCTTTGTTAGTAGCTGCTTAACCCGTTGGGTAAGAAAGTTAGATAAATACTCGCTCCCACAAAAATGTATTTATTTCTAACTAAGCGATTAACTTTAAAAACCAACAAATCGACGTGAAAATACATAATTAAAGTGTTTAAAAAATATATGATGCTAAACATATATATTTATAGGTTTTTTGTAAACATCCGCTGTGAATAAATTTTTATTAAAATAGTGTGTGGTATAGTTTAGTTGCTCCAGCTGGAGCCATCCAGAGATGAGTTAAGTGAAACGTGGGCACGTGCAGACAGTTTAGCCTTTCCTACATTTTTGGTTCAGTGTCGTGCCATGTGCTACCTTCTTACATTACCAAATCCTATAAATAACAAATTCCTATAAATGCTGGCGTAAATGAATTCTTTTTCTCTTTTTGGGAATTGTCACTTTCTCAACAAAAATATTTAGAAAATCTTGGCTGCTTTTAGTTCTTGATTTGTTAGATTTTGGCGAGAAGCTCATTTTTCTAAAGTCTTGAACACCTAGCTAACTCGCACATCTCCCTTACACAATTGTCCACACGCTTCAAAATGATGACTCATTATTTTTCAAGTGTTTCTTTTATTTTTCCTACATAATAATTCACTTGTGCCCTATTCCTCTCTTTTACTATCGTAAATGATATCCAATAACATTATAGGTTGATTTAATTACTATGACCTGATGTTGTGTGGCGACTAAGCTGACGGCAAGAGTCCCCTTTCTCTATCCATAGAACGGGCTTTGCTTCCCTTTACCATATGATATGAAGAAAGAAATAAGTGTTGAACATATATTATGACATAACATAAAAATTTGGCTTTTATAGTGAATGGTTTATAATAAAATGTTGTTTTAGAGAGATCTGATTGTATCTAATTTTAATGATATTGCTATGGCAGGTTCTTGAATGCTGGAGTTTTTGGCAATGGAACAGAGTCATGTCACACATTGCCACAATCAGGGACAAGGGCAGCTATGCTAGTTAGGATCAACACTCTCCTACAAGGGTACTCTGGCATCAGATTTGAAATCTTGGAAGCAATCACCAAATTGCTTAACCACAATGTCACTCCATGTTTGCCCCTTCGCGGCACAATCACCGCCTCTGGTGATCTCGTCCCCTTGTCCTACATTGCCGGATTACTCACTGGGCGGCCTAATTCTAAAGCCGTTGGACCTAATGGCGAAACCCTCAGTGCTGAAGAAGCGTTCTGTGTTGCTGGAGTTAACGGTGGATTTTTCGAGTTGCAGCCTAAGGAAGGCCTTGCTCTAGTGAATGGTACTGCAGTTGGTTCTGGTTTGGCCTCTATGGTTCTCTTTGATGCTAACATTCTCGCGGTCTTTTCTGAAGTTCTCTCAGCTATTTTCGCTGAGGTAATGAATGGAAAGCCCGAGTTCACTGACCATTTGACACACAAATTGAAGCATCACCCTGGACAAATTGAGGCTGCTGCAATTATGGAACACATTTTGGACGGCAGCTCTTATGTGAAGGCGGCTCAGAAGCTTCACGAAACGGATCCTCTTCAAAAACCAAAGCAAGATCGTTATGCTCTTAGAACATCGCCCCAGTGGCTTGGCCCTCAGATTGAGGTCATCCGTTCTGCAACCAAGATGATTGAGAGGGAGATTAATTCAGTGAACGACAACCCTTTGATCGATGTTTCAAGAAACAAGGCATTACACGGTGGCAACTTCCAGGGCACTCCAATTGGTGTCTCTATGGACAATGCTAGATTAGCCCTTGCATCAATAGGGAAATTGATGTTTGCCCAATTCTCCGAGCTTGTCAACGATTACTACAACAATGGGTTGCCATCAAATCTAACTGCAGGAAGGAATCCAAGCTTGGACTACGGCTTCAAGGGATCCGAGATTGCCATGGCTTCATACTGTTCAGAACTTCAATTCTTGGCAAATCCAGTAACTAACCACGTACAAAGCGCTGAGCAACACAACCAAGATGTGAACTCCTTGGGCTTAATCTCAGCTAGAAAAACAGCTGAAGCCGTTGACATCTTGAAGCTAATGTCATCCACATATTTAGTCGCACTTTGTCAAGCGATAGACTTGAGGCATTTGGAAGAAAATCTGAGGAATGCGGTCAAGAACACGGTGAGCCAAGTCGCCAAGAGAACCTTGACAATGGGTGCCAATGGAGAACTTCATCCATCAAGATTCTGCGAAAAGGACTTGCTTCGAGTCGTGGACAGGGAATACGTCTTTGCATATGCTGATGACGCCTGCAGCGCTAACTACCCACTGATGCAGAAACTAAGGCAAGTCCTCGTTGACCACGCCTTGCAAAATGGCGAAAATGAGAAGAACGCGAACAGCTCAATCTTCCAAAAGATACTAGCTTTTGAAGACGAGTTAAAGGCCGTGTTACCAAAAGAAGTCGAGAGTGCAAGAATCGCGCTGGAAAGTGGGAACCCTGCAATTGGCAACAGGATAAAGGAATGCAGATCTTATCCACTCTACAGGTTTGTTAGAGAAGAACTTGGAGCTGAATTATTGACAGGAGAAAATGTCAGGTCACCAGGTGAAGAATGTGACAAAGTGTTCACAGCTATGTGCAATGGACAAATTGTTGATTCATTGTTAGAATGTCTCAAGGAATGGAATGGTGCACCCCTTCCAATCTGTTAGAAGTTGGTTCTCAAACAACAGGATCCTTGTTAATGTTTGTCAATTACCTGTTATTTTTCTATTGATTTTTATATTTTTACCTTTTCTTTTTGGGGTTGATTAAATATAAACTCTCTTCAATATGTTGGTTTGTAGTTATGTAAGTCTCTCTTCAGTAAAAATAAATGAAAAGTGACAATGTGCTTATATGTTCTTGAAAATTTACTCTCTCATTATCATTAGTGTATTAAAGCAGATATCGCTGTCATTAATACTTTGGCATAAATATGCTTATGGTGGATGACGAAATATCTAATTCTCCTTTTCCCTGTCTGGTGTGGCCTTAGATTCTGCTGTCTCTTTCCGTTTCACGCAATAGCATGCTCCGAAACAAGCGGGCTTCGCCGGTAGTAGCCTCCTGAATTAGTCGACTAGCTTCTTTCCGGTCGTCCAATACTTGCTTCAAATATGCCTTTAATTTAATATCTCATATGAAGGGCATATTAGGTCTCACACACATACTTTGAGGGCATATTTGACACATTAATGTTTTTAAGCTTTTATGTTATTATTATCTTATTTAGTTCATGCAATATAATAGAAGTTTGTAATGATAAAATTCCCTTCAAATCGATTACTTTTCTTTTGTAAATCTTAAATATGAACAAAGAGAAGCAAAGTGTAGAAAAACCTATACCATTTTATTTTTGGTCAAAACAAAAATTTTATTCAACCAATTGTATATATGTACATCCACTAGTTTTCTTTGGACTCTAGAACTAGCCAACTCTATTTCTATCTATCTAAGAGCATTCACTATTTGTATTTACAAACATACCAACTACTCTTAGCTAGGATAACTGTTTAACATTTCTAATATCTTCCTTCATTTCTTGTAATTCTGTCCTCTGATGTATAGTTGGAGAACATTTTCTCTAAGTCTGCAGTGACTTTCATGCCTTTCATTTTGGAATCTTCTAGCATTACGTTCACTCCATATGTGATAAATAATTGCAGCAAACAATCATGCCAATACTTCTGCTCTAGCTCTGCTTCCTCGACTTCTCTTGGACATCCAATCACTTCCTCATTCCATGCCTTGGATTGTCTACTTTCACCCATCCACTTTAGTAAGGAGGTCCAGACGTGTCTTGCATAGATACATTCAAAGAACATATGTGCTAATGTTTCTGTAACTCCCATTGAACATAGCACACAATCCTTGGGGACATTTATCCCCGATTTCTCTAGTTTGTCAATAGTGGCTAGTCTTTGTCTAATGGCTAGCCATAAATTGTATTGATGTCTGGGTAACTGTCTTACCCCCATAGTGAGATGTTTTCATGGTACCTTCGGTTATTGTGGCTGGAAGGATAGATAAGCATTCTTGATGCTAAAGCTACCATCACCGATGCATTTTTTTAATTCCACCATGAAGTCCATATCATCAAACCAGCTCCTTGCATCAAAGATTTTCCTCACAAGCCAGCATGCTTGTGAGGGGTCTGATCACGCCAAACTATGCCTTATAAAAAGGACTAAGCGATCATTGTAAATATAATCTGGTTTACAAGTGCGGAGTCGAATCCCATAGGGAATTAACCTACTAAGTACACCACTAGACTCGCACGAATTTAAGTAATCAATCTTCAGAAATATTAAATAACGAATTGAATGTTTACTAACTAAAGACCAAGTAATGAAAATGCAGTAATTGAAAATTAACGATGGAGATGTTGTAGACAAGATTTGGAATGGTCTAAGGTTATGATTTCCCCTATTGTCGGAATCCTCCCCGCTATGTTTCCTATAAATTTGCCTAAGTATTCTCTACCCATCGTGAGTACTTTAAGTGTCATAATTCTCTTCCGAGTAACTACCACAATTTACTAGACATATTCTTCTGAACTACGCTAGCTGGCACTAAGTCACTGCTCACTCGGATCGCACCAAGGTTTAGTTATTCCTAATACCACCTTTAAACTCTCCGTATTGATCCCTCACATACGTTAGGAGTGATGTTGTTAAACAATTACCTAAATATGTATTCTCTCCCAAGCAATACACACTAAATAGGCACTGTCGATTCAGATCTTTTCAATCAGCCACAATGTAAACATAGTTGAACAAATAGAGAAAAAATTAAGGCAAATCTATATTAAACGTAATAGGAAAATCATCCTCCCATAAGTTCCATAAAAACCCTAGGTTAGAAGTTTAGCTACTCATATTCATAGTAACAATTTCTCAAGTATTTTGCATAAACAAATTACAAAGAAAAGATGAAGGAATGTAGAACTCAATGATTCTTTCCCCCAAAAGTTGTTCCACGTGCTATTCTCGCCTCCGGTTGCAAGTCTCTCCAAAAATGGTGTAAAATGACTATTTATATGTGTAGGAAAAGAACTAAACTAAATATCCCAAGTCCAAACCCAACAAGGAGATGAAATAGGCTTTTAAAATATGGAACATGCTCGCTACGGGCCTCGCCTCGCGAGGCAAAACGTGAGCTTCACCTCGCCTCAACCTGTGTGACGCATAATCTGCCGCGCGCTGGACCTCAATGTAAGCCTCGCGGCGCAATGCCAAACGTGAGGTAAGTCTCTCGCGTCGCCTGCTTTTTAGCAAGCTAACTTTCTTGCCTCTCCTGCTGCTTCATTTCCATTCTGCTGCTTCATTTTTCATTTTTTTCAATTCTTTCTTTCTTCTTTCCTATTGTTTTAGACATAATTTATACTTTAAGTATTCACTTTGCTCCAATTTCATCTCCAATATACCTACACATAAAATAGACTCAATTAAGCACAAATATAATATAGTTTAGCATTAAAGCACCTAAAATGTAAGCTAAGTAATGCACTAAAAATATGGAATTATAGCCACACATCACTACCCCACACTTAAACTTTGCTCGTCCTCGAGCAATCAAACTACACTTTATAGACACGAATTTTTAAAGCAATTCTCCTAACTCATCACACCAAGAATCTTTAAAATAGACTAAGCAAAAATGTGTAACATGTCCACCTCAAGATTTGACTCACAAGTACCATGAATTATTCACAACTCACTCACTTACTCTAATATAGAGGTCAATGACATTACCTTTCCGTCATGAATCACGTGCCCTCACACAACAAAAGAGATTACTTCCATATACAATAAAATTTAAAACGTAGGAACTCAAGATAGTAAGAATTCACTCATTCTCAGAAATAACATTCATATGCCACAAAAGATGCACCATAGGCTTGCCCGTAGTGTATTACTCTTATAATCGAGCTTATTCATCCTAGTATCAAGTAGGACTTTAATTGGTTGTAATATAGGCTACGGGTTGGGTAGGATACATTTGGATATAAGAGTGACTACACCTCCCTAAGCACTTTAATATATATACGTTAACATTCAAGATTATACTTATGTTAATACCAAAACTCCACCTCCACATCAATGTATATTACCGCATACTTCTTTAAGCACAACTACATCAAAAGCCACCACCATCAATGACTATTCTTCACAACAATACAACTATTCTCTCTTTTTTTTTAATTCAAGTGGCTTTTATTTTATTGTTTTTTTCTCAAAATAATGCACCTTTCTCCTTATTTCATTTGTTCCACTCAAAAGCCGAACCACCACCCCACACTTTAACTTTTACATAATTCACAACAATTCAAGTGCTCATGAGAGGCGACAAGGTTCAAATAGATGGTTAATTCAAACAAAGGGTAAGACTTGTAATGTGGTTGCTAAAGAAACAGGATTATAGGCTCAAAGGGTTAACTATGTTACATAATATTTAGAGGGGGGGGGGGGGGGGGGGGGGGTAAACTATATATATCTGGCTCAATAAAGAAATGCTTATATCATTTTCCAGATTGAACAAGACTACTATTTCGCTTTGCAAACACACAGGGCAAGTTCTAGACATCAACTGCAATGCACAGAACACACAAAAACCTCACACACACACATGGCACATAACTCACTCAGGATTGGTTTTATCAAGACACTCTAGTCAAAGCAATTTAAAAAATTTAAGATTATACGATTTAAGGTACTTATACTAGAGGCAAAAACTGAGCCTAAGCGTCACAACCAGAGTACTCACTATTCTCAAGGCATAAAAAAGTCAAGAGATATTGCTTCAATTCAATTCATAGCACAATTGTTCATAATCGTAAAAGAAAATAAAAAACTAACTACACCTGGTTCAACCAAAGCCCTTGGAAAAGAACTGCGGCACAAAGAAAAACCAAGGGGGAATTTGTAACGACCCGACCGGTCATTTTGAGAATTTAAGCTCCGTTCGATGGAATAAGATCTTGAACAACTTCACATTGTGTATATCGACCTGCGTGCATGGTTGGATTCAGTTACCGGATGATTCGGAGTTGAATTGGAAGAAGGACTGTTGTTTTGGAAGCTTAAACGATGAATTTTTGATCGGGATTTGATTTTTTTATGTAAACGGCTCCGGAATGAGTTATGGATGATGTCATCAGCTTTGTATGGTAATTTTGGGCTGAGTAGCGCACCCGGAATGTGTTTTCGAGGTCTGTGGTAGACTTAGGCTTGAATTGGCGAAAGTTAGATTTTTGGCGATTTCGACTGATAGGTGAAATTTTGATATCGAGCCCGGAATGGAATTCGGGAAGTGGATGTAGATTCGTAGTCTCATTTATGACATGTGTGTGTGATTTTAAGTCATTCGGACAAGGTTTGATATGTTTCAGCGTATTTCATAGATTTTGGAAATTCAAAGTTCCGTAGGCTTGAATCCGTGCTCAATTCATGTTTTTGATGTTGTTCGAGGTAGCGTGAAGGCTCAAATAAGTTCATATGGTGTTATAAGATTGGTTGGTATGTTTGGTCGAGGTCCAGGGGGCCTCGGGTGGTTAACGGATTGGGTTTTTGGAAAATTGGAGTTGCTGATCTGCTGGTGTTAGACTTTTAGTGTTTTTCCACACCTACAGATGGGGAGCCGCAGGTGCGAGAGTCGCAGGTGCGTAAGGGGACGCAAATGCGGAAGTTGGGAATCTGGGGATGGTGCGCAGGTGCGCAAATTTGCCCGTACCTGGTGCGAAACCTGGGCGCAGGTGCGGAATTTGGCAACTTAAGTGAATGCGCAGGTGCGACTGGTAGGACCGCAGGAGCGGAATGCGCAAGTGCGAGAAAAAGGCCGCATGTACGAGGATCGCTAGGCAGAAAAGGGGGCAGAATCGAGGGTTTGTTCATTTTCACTCCATTATAGATTTTGAGTCAGGAGAAGGTGATTCTTTGACGGATTTTCAGAGGAATATTGTGGGTAACAATTTCTTACTCGAATTTGGTTTTATTGCATTAATCTATTGTGGTTTTCCTCATTTAATCAAGGAATTTGAGAGTAAAAGTTCCCCAATTGAAATTCTGAGGTTTGAGTGAGATTTTGACGTCGGTTTCTGATTATTTTTGTTCGATTGTTCTCATAATTGAGCGGGTGTTCCTAATTTGTAAATTTTACCCGATTCCGAGACGTGGGCTCGGGGTACTTTTTGGGAGATTTTCCTTATTTCGCGTCTTAACTTCGAATTTATTAGTTAAATTAGCTGCTTGTAGTATTATTTACACGATGCTATTGATTTGATTAGATTTGGGTCATTTGTAGTTGGATACTCGTTGAAAGAACGTGATTTCAAGTTTGATTTGAGCGGTTGGGGTAAGTATCTTGCCTAACCTTGTGTGGGGAAATTACCCCTTAGGATTTGAGTCTCCTATGTTGATTGTAGTCCGTGTACACGAGATAACGAGTGTGTGCTCGGACTTATTTGTAGAAGGTTGATATTTTAGGGTTCTTAGGTCCTTATATTCACATTGTATGAAGTTGTTCTTGATACGCTTGAGTTCTTATTTGCTAGTTTCCCCTCTACATGCTTTGATTAGAGCTAATTGCTTTAGGATCCACCCTTACCGCCTACTTGACTCTGATTTGACTTACCAAAGGTTTTACCTCTCTATCATCATGCTATATTTTCACAAACTGCCTATAATTAATTTAATCGTTGAATATCCCTCATAATTGCTCAACCTCATAAGGGGTTTAGATAACTTATATCTTAGTCCACTTGTCCTTACTTGAAATTATTTGACTTGTGTTGTCTTCTTATTGTTGACTTGAATTTGTGGATTTGTTGCTTGTCTTATTTTTCCCTAGTCAAGCTGTTCTCTTTACACTTGGTATTATTTATCGTGATTATTCCTTGTGAACGATGTTCTACTGTTTCTTTGTGAATTAAAGTTCTTGTATTGATTTATTCGACGTACATTGCGTCATTGTCATGGTTGCTTTGTATTTGATGTGGTGATGTACGAGTTTTCTGCCGTGCTATAATTGTTGTCTTTATTTTTTGCATTGTATATTTAAATTGGGAACTCCATACATATTCTGGGATATCCTCCTGTACTGCATATTGAAATTGGGGACTACAGATGTATTATGAGAGATTCCCCCTGTACTGCATATTTAAATTGGAGACTACGGACGTATTCTGGGTGATCCCCCATGTATTTGAATTGGGGACTACAGACGTATTCTAGGAGATGCCCCTTGTACTGCATATTTACTTTGGGACTACGGACGTATTCCGGGAGATCCCCCAACACTGCATATTTACTTTGGGACTACGGACGTATTTTGGGAGATCCCCCAGCACTGCATATTGTTTTGGGACTACGGACATATTCCTGGAGATCCTCTGTATTGTGTGATGAATTTGGGACCACGGGATGGGATCCCCGTAGATTTTATCAAAAGAATTATGTTTGAAAGATAATTGTTTGGAAAGTCCAATTTGAAAAAAAAACATTTATCTTGAATAAAAACTATGTTTGAAGGACATTCCTTTGGAAAAGAATATTTGAAAAATGTTTATGTTGAATAAAAATATGTTGAAGGACATTCCTTTGGAAAAGAATATTTGGAAAAATGTTTATGTTGAATAAAACTATGTTGAAGGACATTCCTTGGAAAAGTATATTTGAAAAATGTTTATGTTGAAGAAAACTATGTTTGAAGGACACTTTCTTTGGAAAAGTATATTTGAAAAGCTTTTATCTTGAAGAAAGCTATGTCTGAGAGACATCTCTTGGGAAAAATATATTTCAAAAGAATTTTCCTTAGAAGGGATATTACCTTAAATTTTCCAATATAAACTTGCGGGTGAAAGCTTACACTCGAAGATTTTGACCATTTTAATGGGATTTGTGGCTAAGGCCTGGTGTGAAGACTAATGTAGTGTTGAGTTACTACTTGTCCTTATTGTGTTGTGGTTTTCGGACTTGGGATGTGTTCCCGTCCATCCTTCAGTGTATTATTTTGTTGATCCGTTACTATCTACTATTTTCCTTCCTTATTGTAGCCGTTATGTTGTTGGTCATATTGTGTGGATAATAGATATAGGTTATGTTTACGTTATTCTCCTATACTTATACTTGTACAATTTATTAGACCAGTGGTTTCCTTGACTAATCCTCGTCACTACTTCACTGAGGTTAGTCTTGATACTTACTGGGCATCGCTATGGTGTGCTCATTCTACACTTCTGCACATTTTTGTGCATTATCCAGGTATTGATCGTTAGTAGCTGTGCGGATTCTTGCTGAGGAGACTCAAGTTAAACCTATTTATACTGTTTTTTCTTACTTCCAAAAAGTTGTATTTAGAATTTGTAGCAAACTTTATAGAGCTTATGACTTATACTACCGGTTTTGGGAATATGCATTGTATAAAGAATTCTTCATTTCAGGAAAATATTAGATTTTTATTTATTATTGTTGCTATTCCATGAACATTTGGCTTACCTAGTCCTTAAGACTAGGTGCCATCACGATACCCAACGAAGGGAAATTTGGGTCGTGACAAGTTGGTATCAGAGCTCTAGGTTCATAGGTGCTACGAGTCATAAGCGAGTTTAGTAGAGTCTTGCGGATCGGTACGAAGACGTCTGTACTTATCTCTGAGAGGCTACAAAACTATTAGGATAACTTCACTTCCTTCATTCCTATTGTGCGAGTTATTGATCTTGAAGTTGAAGTTTATCATTCCATTCTCTCACCGATGGTGAGGACATGACCCGCGGTTCCTGATGATGTTACCCCTAGATATATGTCACTAGGACATAGGCAGAGGTCGACGAGGAGCACGTGCTGCAGTTAGGACACCTACCAGAGCAGCCGTTGAGGAGCCGCCAACAGTTCCAGTTGGGGGAAGACACCGAAGGCGCTTGTTGTTACCCCCAGACTTCAGGAGACTTTAGCACAATTCTTGAGCATGTTTGGTACATTGGCTCAGGCGGGGTTATTTCAGGTTGTACCAGTTACTTCACTGGCCGGGGGAGGAGCCCAGAATCCCACCGCCCATACTCCAGAGCAGCGGGTTCATGTTGGTCAGGTTCCAGGTGTCATGGTAACACAGTCTGTGGTTCCAGTTCAGCTCATGGTCAGAGCAGCAACATCTGAGGAAGAGTAGCTTGGATTTGCAAGGTTCAAGAGATATAACCCTCCTACATTCAACAAATTGGATTCGGAGTGTGCACAAGGTTTTCTGGAGGAGTTCCATAGCATCCTACGAACTTTGGATATTGTTGAGGCGAGTGAGGTTGCTTTTACTACGTTCCACTTATCAGTGGTGGGGGGCACATGAGTTGTGTAGCCTAGCCGAGTCATCTTCACTTACATGGTCAGTTTTCAGAGATGTTCTTGAGAGAGTTTGTACCTCAGTCCCTTCGGGATGCATGGCGCGCGGAGTTTGAGTAGTTGCACCAAGGTACTATATCAGTGTTAGGTTATGCCATCAGATTCAGTGATTTGGCCAGGCATGCACCCGCCTTAGTCTCTACAGTTAGAGGGCGAGTCCGTAGATTCATTAAGGGGACCAGTCATGATATTCGGTACAACATGGCTCGAGAGTTGGAGTCATATGTTTCACTTCAGCAGGTGGTAGGGATCGCTCGTCGGTTAGAGGGCATGTGGGACCGGGAGTGAGAGGACAGACAAGATCAGGAGAGAGATTCCAGAGAGGCGAGGAGGCCTCGTAGACCGGAGAGATCTGTTAGTCCTTATTTTGGAGGTAGAGTGCGTCACAATAGAGGTTTTGTGGGTCAACCAGTTCAGTTTGCATTACGGCTTCGCATGGGGTTTCAGGTACTCGTAGGCCTCAGAGTACTCATATTGCACAGTTTCCACAGCCACGCCAGCAGAGAGGTTGTTTTGAGTGTAGAGATACCAGTCACAGGGTGAGAGATTGTCCCAGGCTCCGGGCAGATGTGTTACGGCAGGGCATTCAGGTGAGTAGAGGGCGCCCACGAGGGGGAAGCCCGACCCATTGATGTGTTTCGTATTGTAGGATGGAGGCCATGGTGCCAGATGTTATCGTACACGTATGTTTTGATTTGTTATAGAGGGGTACCATTTGTATTTCATTATAGCTCTGCTGGTCGAGACGAGTTCCCTCATTTGTTGTTTCGTTTATTAGTGAGTCTTATGCTTTGCACTCTATTTTTGTGTTTGTCCATGTTGGGAGATTTTGTGAGTGGTAGCCCATGTCTATCGTTTGTTTCTATTCATTATTGAGATATATGAGACTAGTAGTAAATTCCTGTTGTCCAGTACGGTAGGCTTGATGTGATTCCTGAGTATAGTGGTTACGAGCTGTGATTCTTATGCTCCATCGATGTGAGAGCCAGCACATGTTGTACTTTTGTTGAAGGGAGTGATCTAGTGAAAGGTTCCAGTTGGTGGGACATATATATCCTAATTGTGATTTAGAGTTGAGGGCGAAACCCTCATGATTTCATGTGATTTGAAGTGTTCAAGCCGGGCTGTGTACCGTGATATAAGTTATACCAGGATGGGATCCTTGTGATTTGTTCATGTGCTTTAATTCCTTCCTTGTTATATTGTTGTGTAGGTTAGCATTGATAGAGAGTTGTGCCTGTCGGGCTTGTTTGATAGTTTCCTTATGTGTTCCTCTTTTCATATTCAGTCATTTTCGTTCTGTGCTCCTTGAGTTTTATCTTGCGGGGTGTGTGCCCGGTAGTGTTAGTTGTGGCTTGGTGCTTTGGGTATCAAAGTTATGAGGTCTCTATGTTTCTTGCATTATTATCAGTGTGATGGATGTTTGGAATAGAGTTCTATCGGATATGAGGCTAATTGTCGGTGTTGAGTTGATTTTGGGCAGCTATTGTGATCAGAAGTGTTATTAAGGGCCTATATATGGTGCGTTATGTTGTGTGGTCATACCTTGTGGGCATAGGCATGATTTGATGCAGCTGGTTGAGGATGATACCAGATATGGATTTAGAATCGGGCCTTTTTGGAAGTAGAGAGAAGGTGTGAAATTGGGGTATGAGGCTCATCGGTGTTGGTAGGATGGCTAAATTGCAGTTGTTATGGTGTCGTTAGTCTTATGTAGGTCAGGGTGACGGGGGATCACCCTTGGGTGTGTGTTGGAAGTCTGCATTCAGTGATTGGATGAGTTCGAGGTGAATCTTGGCACGTTCGAGGACGGACATTTGTTTTAATAGGGAGAGAATGTAACGACCCGACCGGTTATTTTGAGAATTTAAGCTCCGTTTGGTGGCATAAGGTCTTGAACAGCTTCACATTGCATATATCGTCCTGCGTGCATGGTTGGATTTAGTTGCCGAATGATTCGGAGTTGAATTGGAAGAAGGACTATTGTTTTGGAAGCTTAAACGACGAATTTTTGACCGGAATTAGACATTTTTTATGTAAACGGCTCCGAAATGAGTTATGGATATGGTTATTTTGGGCTGAGGAGCGCATCCAGAATGTGTTTTCGAGGTCTGTGGTAGACTTAGGCTTGAATTGGCAAAAGTTAAATTTTTGGCGATTTCGGCCGATAGGTGAAATTTTGATATCGAGCCCGAAATGGAATTCCGGAAGTGGCTGTAGGTTCGTAGTGTCATTTTTGACCTGTGTGTGTGATTTGAAGTCATTCGCACATTGTTTGATATGTTTCAGCGTAGTTCGTAGATTTTGGAAATTCAAAGTTCCGTGGGCTTGAATCCGTGCTCAATTCATGTTTTTGATGTTGTTCGAGGTGGTGTGAAGGGTCAACTAAGTTCGTATGGTGTTATAAGATTGGTTGGTATGTTTGGTCAAGGTCCCGGGGCCTCAGGTGGTTAACGAATTGGGTTTTTGGAAATTTGGAGTTGCTGATCTGCTGGTGTTGGACTTCTGGTGTTTTTCCGCACCTGCGGATGGGGAGCCGCATGTGTGAGAGTCGCAGGTGCGTAAGGGGAACGCAGACGTGGAAGTTGGGAAGCTGGGGATTGTGCGCAGGTGCGCAAATTTTGCCGCACTTGCGAGCCCACAGGTGAGAAACCTGGGCGCATGTGCTGAATCTGGCGACTTAAGTGAATGCGCAGGTGTGACTGGTAGGAACGCAGAGGCGGAATGCGCTGGAGCGGAATGCGTAGGTGCGTGAAAAAGGCCACAGGTGCGAGGATCGCTGGGCAGAATCGAGGTTTTGTTCATTTTCACTCCATTTTTGATTTTGAGCTCGAGAGAAGGCGATCTTTGACGGGTTTTCAGAGGAATCTTGTGGGTAACGATTTCTTACTCGAATTTGGTTTTATTGCATTAATCTATTGTGGTTTTACTCATTTAATCAAGGAATCTGTGAGTAAAAGTTTGGAAATGGGAGAAAAAGTTCCCCAATTGAAAATCTGAGGTTTGAGTGAGATTTTGACGTCGATTTCTGATGATTTTTGTTCGAGTGTTCTCATAATTGAGCGGGTGTTCATAATCTGTAAATTTTTTCCGATTTCGAGATGTGGGCTCGGGGTACCTTTTGGGCGATTTTCCTAATTTCGCGTCTTAGCTTCGAATTTATTACTTAAATTAGCTTCTTGTAGTATTATTTACACGATACTATTGATTTGATTAGATTTGGGCCATTTGGAATCGGATACTCGTGGAAAGAACGTGATTTCAAGTTTGATTTGAGCGGTTGGGGTAAGTATCTTGCCTAACCTTGTGTGGGGGAATTTCCCCTTAGGATTTGAGTCTCCTATGTTGATTGTAGTCCGTGTACGCGAGGTAACGAGTGTGTGCTCGGATTTATTTGTAGAAGGTTGATCTTTTAGAGTTCTTAGGTCCGTATATTCACATTGTATGATGTTGTTCTTGATACGCTTGAGTTCTTATTTGCTAGTTTCCCCTCTACATGCTTTGATTAGAGCTAATTGCTTTAGGATCCACCCTTACCGCGTACTTGACTCTGATTTGACTTACCAAAGGTTTTACCTCTCTATCATCATGCTATATTTTCATAAAATGCCTATAATTAATTGAATTGTTGAATATCCCTCATAATTGCTCAACCTCATACGGGGTTTAGATAACTTATATCTTAGTCGACTTGTCCTTACTTAGAATTATTTGACTTGTGTTGTCTTCTTATTGTTGACTTGAATTTGTGGATTTATTTCTTGTCTTATTTTTCCTTGGTCAAGCCGTTCTCTTTACACTTGGTATTCTTTACCGTGATTATTCCTTATGAACGGTGTTCTACTTTTTCTTTGTGAATTGAAGTTCTTGTATTGATTTATTCGCCGTACCTTGCGTCATTGTCATGGTTGCTTTGTATTTGATGTGGTGATGTACGAGTTTTCTGCCGTGCTATAAAATTTGTCTTTGTTTTTTGCGCTGCATATTTAAATTAGGGACTACAGACATATTCTGGGATATCCCCCTGTACTGCATATTTAAATTTGGGATTACGGACGTATTCTGGGAGATCCCCCTGTACTGCATATTTAAATTGGGGACTACAGACGTATTCTGGGAGATCTCCCTTGTACTGCATATTTGAATTGGGGACTACAAACATATTCTAGGAGATGCCCCTTGTACTGCATATTTACTTTGGGACTACGAACGTATTCCGCTCCCCATCACTGCATATTTACTTTGGGACTACGGACGTATTCCGGGAGATCCCCCAGCACTGCATATTTGTTTTGGGACTACAGACATATTTTGGGAGATCCTCTGTATTGTGTGATGAAGTTGGGACTACGGGACGGGATCCCGATAGATTTTATCAAAGGAATTATGTTTGAAAGATAATTGTTTGGAAAGTCCAATTTCAAAAATAAAAAAATCTATCTTGAATAAAAACTATGTTTGAAGGACATTCCTTTGGAAAAGAATATTTGAAAAATGTTTATGTTGAATAAAACTATGTTGAAGGACATTCCTTTGGAAAAGAATATTTGAAAAAATATTTATGTTGAATAAAACTATTTAGAAGGACATTCCTTGGAAAAGTATATTTGAAAAATATTTATGTTGAAGAAAACTATGTTTGAAGAACACTTTCTTGGGAAAAGTATATTTGAAACGCTTTTATCTTGAAGAAAGCTATGTCTAAGAGGCATCTCTTGGGAAAAATATATTTCAAAAGAATTTCCCTTAGAAAGGATATTACCTTAAATTTTCCAATATAAAACTTGCGGGTGAAAGCTTACACTCGAAGATTTTGACTATTTTAATGGGATTTGTGGCTAAGGCCTGGTGTGAGGACTAATGTAGTGTTGAGTTACTACTTGTCCTTATTGTGTTGTGATTTTCGGACTTGGAATGTCTTCCCGTCTATCCTTCGGTATATTATTTTGGTGATCCGTTACTGTCTACTATTTTCCTTCCTTATTGTAGCCGTTCCGTTGTTGGTCATATTGTGTGGATAATAGATATAGGTTATGTTTACGTTATTCTCCTATACTTATACTTGTCCAGTTTATTAGACCAGTGGGTTCCTTGACTAGTCCTCGTCACTACTTCACTGAGGTTAGTCTTGATACTTACTGCGCACCGTTGTGGTGTGCTCATTCTACACTTCTTCACATTTTTTTGCAGATCCAGGTATTGATCGTTAGTAGCTGTGCGGATTATTGGTGAGGAGACTCAAGGTAAACCTATTTATACTGTTTTTTCTTACTTCCAAACAATTGTATTTAGAAGTTGTAACAGACTTTATAGAGCTTATGACTTGTACTACCGGGTTTTGGGAATATGCATTGTATAAAGAATTCTTCATTTCAGGAAATATTAGATTTTTATTTATTATTGTTGCTATTCCATGAACATTTGGCTTACCTAGTCCTTAAGACTAGGTGCCATCACGACACCAACAGAGGGTGGATCGTGAAAGAATTACTACGCTACCTACAAAGAAAATCTTTTTTTCTTTAGACTTAATTTCCTCAAAGAAACTGTCCGGGAGATCTATCGCCGGGAAGAGTCCAATTTTTTTACTTTTTTTTTGTTTTTTTTTCAAAAGCTAAGACGACACTTAATATTTTCATCATTTTTTTTCTAGAAGGCTAAGACGATACTAACTAAAATAAATAAAACACGACTAATATATACAAATTACCACCACACCCTTATCATCCTCCTCTTCCTCCTCATACTGGTTCGGCTCGGCCTCAGACTGATCTGGTGTGTTGACATCCTTATCCTCTCAGATTTGGTAGCCATCACCAAGCCCAACCATCTGCTGAGCATGAGCATTGAGCGGGAAATTCTCTTCAAGACGACCCTCTCCTCTGTAGTGGTTGGCCGTCCCCCAATCCGAAGCTTCAAGTCCATCATCCCATATAAATGGGTCATAAAGCTGTCATTACGGGCATTGCACTCAGCCCCTATCTGGGAAGTTATGTCATTCTCCTCCTTAACCCGTACGCTTGTGATGTCTATTAGTCGTAGGGACGGAGCAATGAATATATCGAAAGCTTGCTCCTCCTCCAAAGGGCATTCGATCAATTCTCTTGCTAGTTCTCACTTAGGTTATCTGGTAGCGGATCCAGTGGTCCACATTCACCCTCTGGCTAGTCATTAATAAATATAACACGCACGTCCTTTCAGGGATTATAAAAGTGTCATGCTTGCATGGTAGTAGCCGTGTATTAATCAATTTCAACCACATTTGAGCTTCTGCTTTCATTTTCTTCTTAGGGAATTTCTTATGGTGATTGGTTTTCTTGTCCCGAACCCAAGCTGCCACAGGATTGACACCACAAAGAGTGTGTCTCAGCTTTCTATATGTAGGATGAGTGATGAAGTTTTCCAAGGGTTCCCGGAAACATCCGGCGCACCTAAGAAATTGAATATTGCCGATGCTGAAAAATTGATCAACCTTCCATGAATAGGCACCAACCGCTTAGGATCCTTTTGATCAAAACCGACATAAAACTCCCAAAACAAATTGACATTGATATCCTTGATGTTTTTAAACACATAACTCAACCCCAGATCATGAATACCCATCCAGATTGCTTGATACTTGTCTTGGAGGTGATGCTCATGAACAACTGGTTCCGAATATATATGTCTTGGCCGGCAATGCTTGTACCAGTCCTTGACATGTGGGGGTATTCTCTTGATTCCAAATTCCCTCTGTCCTTGGGGTTTTGGACGAGTGGCTGCTATAGCTGCAACTGCTTGTAGTCCTTCAACCTGACTTGATGTGGCTTCCCACCCTTTTCTCTTTTTCGGTGGAGGTGCGGAGGCAGCCTTAGCCTTGGACGGAGCAGTGGCTTTTCCCTTGACTTTACCAGTATCCTTCTTTGGAGGAATGTTTGTACCTAAACAAGTGAACATTATTCAGTTTTAGACGCATTGCAACATTTCAAAACATGGTCTTGCAACCCCACACTTAGGAGTTCATCACATGATGTTCAACAATTTTCGAGGCTACTCAGACTTCACCTCGTTATTTTAGCATGAGAATCAAGCAATGACACAAGGATGCTTTCTATAATTTCGGAGTATTGGGTTACCGGTGATCCACCCCACACTTAAAAATTTAAAGTAGTGCGTGACGACATAGCACTAGTATTACAACCCGGGAGACTCGGGCTCCAATAGGGACAAAGAATGCCTTTGAGGCATTTTGACAAACACTTAGCATGCACTAGTGCCATGGAAGTACTTGTAGGAATGAGGGATTACCTCACCCTCCCAAATCGGCTTGGGAATTTCGTGCTACCACTTTTGCACACAAAAACAATACCATTTGTATGAGGTTTATGGGTTTGGGAAACATAAACACACTGTTACTACGAAGAACAACCCCAAAATTTTTATTCGATTTCATGCCTTTACCCAATTCAAAATTTGGCAAGAATAGAGTTAGAAACCATACCTTAGATGTTTAGGAGGAGGGATTTCTCTTGAATTGATATAGCAAGTTAGGGGAGGAGTGGATGAATACATGTCTTCAATGGGTTTGTGTGGGAGGGGGAGTGGCAGTGTGTTTTGAGGCGTGAGTGTTTGAGTAGTTTTGAGGCAACGTGTTTGAGTGTGTTTTGAGGTAGTGCGTTTGAGGCATTTAGGTTAGGTTTTAAGGGGAGGAGTTAAAATAAACAAAACAAAAAGAAATTAAAATAAGAAATCTACCTGGCGACGCGAGGCTTTTGGTGAGATACATACCTAGCGAGGTGAGCTACAATATGAGATAATAAGCGTATGGCGTGAGGGTTGACACGAGACCTACCTCGCTATAACCCTTACGAAGCGAGCTCCAACTCACAGAAAAAAAATGGTGACACGAGCAGTGTAGCCTGGCCAAGCGTGCTGGGAACCTGGCGCCGCGAGGTCTAGTGCCCGATCCACTGGTACTGCCTACAAACATGTTAGTGCTTACAAAAAAAATAATTCTAGTTATGCTAAAATAAACTAAAATTGGGTAGCCTCCCAACGAGCGCTTTAGTTAACGTCACGACATGACGACTACAACACTACAATGGGTTGCCTACCACAAAGCACCTGATTTAACGTCGTGGCACGATGCATGCAAATGAAATTAAGGCTCACTCAACAACATTTTTGGCTTTTGCAAATGAGTCACTGATACCACTGTCTTCTCATCCATGCACAAGTAATGTTTCAACTTCTTCCCATTGACTCTAAACTTGCGAGAGCCATCTTCTGATGCAATCTCTACGGCTCCGGTGGGATGAATCTCTAGCACGCGGAATAGTCCTGACCATCTTGACTTCAACTTTCCTGGTAACAACCTCAATCTCGAATTAAATAATAATACCACATCTCTAGATTTAAAATTTCACTCAAGAATGTTTTTGTCATGCACCAGCTTCATTCTTTCCTTGTATAACCTTGTACTCTCAAAAGCATGGTAACAGAACTCGTCAAGTTCATACAACTCTTTGACTCTACTAGTTCCAGTGGCCTCCAAGTCCAGATTTAATTGTTGTAACGCCCAAAAGGCTCTATGCTCTAACTCCACCGGTAAGTGACATGCTTTTCCAAACACCAATTTATACGGTGACATACCAATCAGAGTTTTGAATGCAGCGCAGTACGCCCATAGCGCATCCTCCAATTTCCTTGCCCAATCAGTCCGAGTAGCATTTACAGTTTTGGTCAAAATACTCTTGATTTCTCTGTTTGACACCTCCACTTGCCCACTTTTTTGTGGGGTTATACGGAGTGGAAACTTTTCAAAGGCTCGGTTATAGAAGTGGGTGGCCCCATCATTGATGATCGGTCTTAGAGTATCAAATCGGGTGAGGATATTTTTTCTCAGGAAATAAATAAATGCCTTCGCATCATTTGTTGGAAGTGCCATGGCTTCTACCCATTTCGAGACATAATCCACCCCTACAAGTATGTACTTGTTATTATATGAGCTGACAAATGGTCCCTTAAAATCGATTCCCCATACATCGAATACTTCTACCTCTTGAATTGGGTTCATGGACATCTCATGTCGACGGGAGATATTCCCCGTCCATTAGAACTCATCACAACTTTTCACCCAGAAGTGTGCCTCTTTAAAAAATGCCGGCCAATAAAAACCCGACTCCAACACTTTAGTAACTGTCCTTACTCCTCCAAAATGACCTCCATACAGGGAAGCATGACATGCCTGCAAAATAAAAGACTGGTCTATCTCGGGAATACATTCTCAGATCATGTTATCAATATAAATCCTAAACAAATATGGTTCATCCTAGAAATACATGCGACAATCACGAAAAAACTTTTTCTTTTGCACAGAAGGAAAGTCATAGGGAACAATACCGCTTGCCAGGTAATTTGCAATATCTGCATACCATGGCATTGACTCAAGGCTCGTGGCTAAACGTTGTTCATCTGGGAAAGTTTCCATGATCTCTTCCACCTCAACCTTCTTTTCTGCTCCTTTAAGCTTGGACAAATGATCAACAACTTGGTTTTCTGTTCCCTTTTGGTCACAGATTTCCAAGTCGAACTCTTGTAGCAGTAGCACCCATAGAATTAGGTGCGACTTTGACTCATTTTTCTCAATTAGGTACCTGAGGGAAGCATGGTCAGTATAAACAATTCCCTTTGAGCCTATCAGGTATGACTTGGATTTATCAAATGCGAACACCATGACTAGCATCTCTTTCTCTGTCACTGTGTAATTCAGTTTTGTGCCGCTCAAGGTTCTACTTGCATAGTAGATCGTATGCATGACTTTATCTTTTCTCTGCCCAAGAACTGCTCCCACATCATAGTCGCTTGCATCACACATCAGCTCGAAAAGTAGCCCCCAATCGGGAGCCACTATGATTGGTGTCACCAATCTCTTCTTTGACTCCTTAAACGTTACCCTGCAGTCATCAGAAAACACAAAAGGGTGATCTTTTTCAAGTAGTTTACACAAGGGGTTAGAAATTTTTAAAAATCTTTTATAAACCGCCTGTAGAAACCTGCGTTGCCAAGGGAACTCCTTATTTTCTTGACTGAAGTGGGTGGTGGTAACTTTTCTATCACATCAACCTTTGCACGATCCACCTCAATTCCCTTACTTGACACTAGGTGACCCAAGACTATACCTCTATGTACCATGAAATGGCACTTTTCCCAGTTTAGGACCAGATTAGTCTTCATAAATCTTTTCAGCACTCTTTTTATATTCCTAAGGTAGTCATTGAACGAGTCTCCCACCACAGAGAAATCATTCATGAAGACTTCCATTATGTCCTCAACAATATCTGTGAAGATGGCCATCATGCACCTTTGGAATGTGGCAGGTACATTACATAGGCCAAACGACATTCTCCGAAAAGCGTAGATGCCATATGGACAGGTGAATGATGTTTTCTCTATATCTTTCGGGGCAATAGAGATTTGATTATACCCCGAGTATCCATCCAGAAACTCCCACCACAGAGAAATCATTCATGAAGACTTCCATTATGTCCTCAACAATATCTGTGAAGATGGCCATCATGCACCTTTGGAATGTGGCAGGTACATTACATAGGCCAAACGACATTCTCCGAAAAGCGTAGATGCCATATGGACAGGTGAATGATGTTTTCTCTATATCTTTCGGGGCAATAGAGATTTGATTATACCCCGAGTATCCATCCAGAAACTCCCACCACAGAGAAATCATTCATGAAGACTTCCATTATGTCCTCAACAATATCTGTGAAGATGGCCATCATGCACCTTTGGAATGTGGCAGGTACATTACATAGGCCAAACGACATTCTCTGGAAAGCGTAGATGCCATATGGACAGGTGAATGATGTTTTCTCTATATCTTTCGGGGCAATAGAGATCTGATTATACCCCGAGTATCCATCCAGAAAGCAAAAGTGGGACCTCCCAGCCAATCTATCTAACATCTGATCAATGAACAACAGGGGAAAATGGTCTTTTCAGAGTTGGGGAAAATGATTCCCGCATCTAACCACTTGATCACCTCCTTTTTCACGACTTATTTCATGTTGGGGTTCATCCTTCTTTGATGTTCTCTGGAAGGTTTATGCCCATCTTCCAATAAAATCTTATGCATAAAGAAGGCCGGGCTGATACCCTTAATGTCTACAATGGTCCAACCAATTGTAGTTTTGCACTCTACTAACACCTGCAAATGTTGTTCTGCCTGCATATCTAACAAACTAGATGAGATAATAATATGTAAGGTTGAGTTAGGTTCCGAGAAAGCATATATGAGTTGAGATGGTAGCAGTTTCAGTTCTAACTATGGTGGCTCTTTGATCAATGGCTTAGCTGGAGGAGTCTTTCTTTCTTCTAAGTGTAAAGACTCAAATTCGAGTTCTCTTTTCCGGTACCCTTGGCCTTCAAGAGACAATACCCACTCCGCCAAGTCCTCTCCATTTACTTCTTCTAAGTTCATGAGACAGGCTGCTAGAGGGTATTTAGCATTCAGAGCCTCATCTTTCTCCTCCAAAATCACATCCACAGCTTCTATCAGAGAGTAGTTAGAAAATTCACTTGGTCGCCGCATAGATTTCTGCACATTGAACGTTATCTCTTCATTGCTCAGTCTTATCTTTAGCTCTCCAATTTCAAAATCAATTAAAGCTCTCCCGGTGGCCATGAATGGACTTCCCAAAATTATGGGAATCTTATCGTCAACCCGGCAGTCCATAATGACAATATCTGCTGAAAATACAAACTTTCCAACCTACACCAGTACATCATCAAGTATACTTGATGACCTCTTCACCGTTCGGTCGGCTAGCTGTAGTAACATGGATATGGGTCTTGTTCTTCCAATGCCTAACCTTTTATAATATAGCCAAGGGCATCAATTTTATGCTCGCCTCCAAATCACACAATGCTTTAGCAAAAGCATAGCTTCTTATTGTGCATCGAATTGTGAAACTCCCTGGGTCTGACAATTTCTCAGCTATGGGTCTCTCCACGACAACACTACAAGTCAGAGTTAGTGTCACAGTGGCCAAGTCTTGAAAGTCGAACTTGCGAGACATCAAGTCCTTCATCATTTTTGCAAACCCAGGCATCTCCCTCAAGGCATCAATCAGTGGAATGTTCACCTGTATTTGCTTAACCATCTCCATGAATTTCTTATAATGACCATCTTTCTAATATTTGGACAATCTATATAGGAATGGTTCTGGAGGTCTCTTCCTTCATGTGATTTGAGTTTGATCATGCTCGGGCACTGCTGCTTCTACTGCCTTTTCTTGCACTACCTCAGTCTCCTTCACAACCTCTTTTTATTTGCTTGTTTCCTCGTGTGCATGTTGTATCGTTACCTCTGTTAACTCTGTTGAATCATCTATCTCAATGGGTACTGGCACAAGTGTTTCAGTTGGTCGGATTTCGCGAGCAAGTTCTTGCTCTAGATCTAGATATCTACCATTTCTTAGACTCACCGCCATAAGCTGCTTCGAGCTCTGCTCGTTTGGATTGACATGTGTGTCTGCAGGTAACGTCCCTTAGGGAATATTATTTAGCGCCATTGATATCTTCTCTAATTGAATCTCAATGCCTTTTACCGCTGAGTCATGTGCGTCCACTTTCTCTTGCATTTTTCCATTGGATCGAATCAGTTGTTGCAGCATTCCTTTAATTTCGACAACCCATCATCTTGTCTCACTATCTGTTGTTGTTGAGGCTATTGATAAGCTAGCTCCTGATTTTGCTGATTATATCCCTGTTTCCTTTGGTAAGGCACAACTTGACCCTGTGATCGCATGGCTCCTGGATTGTTGTACTGTTGTTGTGCTGGTCTATACTGTTGATTCTGCTGCCCCCAATTCTGACCACCCTGCCTCTTTCCTCCATAGTTGCCCACATAGTTCATATTTTCCTGATAGTTCCGGTTTTCACTTTCAACACTCCACGAGCATACATATGGTTGGTTAATGCATGGTGTACATAATCACATATTAGTCACTTCAACTATGTGTACCTGCTTCTGGCCTGATTCATCAATATTTTTGATGAGGATACTCATTTGCGTAATCATAGTGGCCATATTCTCGGCTATGGAGTTGTTTGGGTCCAAAGCTACTGAGTGAACTACATGAGTGATTGTAGATTCTCTTGTCATCCATCTCGAGTTTTGAGCCATTTTATCAAGGAAGACCTTGCATTTCCTGAATGAATTGCTCAAAAGTGCTCCTTGTTGAAGCATCAACATTGGCCTTCAAGTTGTTTGCCAATCCCATATAGAACCTTTTCCCAAACATCTGATCTGGAATGCCATGATGTGGACACTTAACCAGCATACCTTTGAACCTCTCCCACATTTGAAGTATTTAAGTTGGTTTCTGTCTTAAACTCAATATCTCATCACTTGTTTGGCAGTCTTATTGGGTGGGTAGAATTTGTTCAAAAAATGCTTGACTAATTCCTCCCAAGTAGTGATAGAGTTTATGGGGAGTGAATTGAGCCAAGTTTGAGCCTCTCCCGTCACGGAGAATGGAAACAACAACTTTATTGCTTCCGGTGTCACATTTGGTTGCTTTTGTGCGACACATATTGACAGAAAAATTTTCAGATGCCGCTGAGGATCTTCAATGTAAGACCCCGAGAACAGTCCTTTGTTCTGCAACAAATGTAGCATGTTGTTTGTGATTTGAAATGATTCCGCTTGTATCTGAGGGACTCCTATTGCAGCTAAGCTGGCTATTACTGAATCACAAGTAGGCAAGTAGGCAAAGTAGTGTGCCTTAGAGACATTTTGTGTAAGATTGAGTGCGTTAGGTAATTTTCGTTCGCAAAATGTGGTTGCAGACGCCTTAAGCAGGAAGGTGGAGAGTATGGTAGCTTGGCATTCATTTCAGCAGAGGAGAAACCACTAGCCTTGGACATTCAGTCCTTGGCTAACAGACTTGTGAGGCTGGACATTTCAGAGCCCAGCTGAGTTCTTGTGTGTGTTGTTGGTTAGACTTTATTATTGGGGTAGATCAAGGCTCGGCAGTTCGATGATCTGCACTTGGCAGTTCTTAGAGAGGCGGTACGACAGGGTGGTGCCAAGGAGGTTTCTATTGGTGAGGATGGTGTCCTGCGACTTCAGGGTCGCCTGTGTGTTACTAATGTTGATGGCCTGAGGGAGAGTATTCAAGAGGAGGCACACAGTTCACGGTATTCTATTCATCCAGGTGCTACGAAGATTTATCGTGACCTGAGGCAGCACTATTGGTGGCGGCAGATAAAGAAAGACATAATGGAGTATGTGGCTAGATGTCTAAATTGCCAACAGGTTAAGTATGAGCACCAGAGCCTAGGAGGCCTACTCCAGCAGATCTCTATACCTGAGTGGAAATGTGATCGCATCACCATGGACTTTGTGGTCGGGTTGCCGCGGACCTTGCGGAAGTTTGATGCGGTTTGGGTTATTGTCGATAAGTTTACCAAGTCAGCACAATTCGTTCCAGTAGCCACTACTTATACTTCAAAGAGGTTGGCTCAGATCTACATTCGGAAGATAGTCCGGTTACACAGTGTGCCTGTGTCCATCATATCAGATAGGGGTCCTCAGTTCACCTTGCATTTCTGGAGAGCCGTACAGATTGAGTTGGGCACCCGTGCAGAGCTCAGCACAGCATTTCATCCTCAGACCGACGGGCAGTCGGAGCGGACAGTTCAAATATTGGAGGACATGGTCAGGTCATGTGTGATTGACTTTGGAGGGCAGTGGGATCAGTTCTTACCCTTGTCCAAGTTTGTGTACAACAACAGCTATCAGTCCAGCATAGAGATGGCCCCGTTTGAGGCTCTTTATGGTCGGCGATGCCGTTCTCCCATCCGGTGGTTTGAGCCTGGCGAGGATAAGCTATATGGTACTGACTTAGTAAAGGATGCCTTGGAAAAGGTAAAGCTAATTCAGGATACGCTTCGCACGGCACCGTCCAGATAGAAGAGTTACGCAGATCAGTAGGCGCGTGATGTATCATTCATGGTCGGCGAGAAGGTTCTCTTGAAAGTCTCGCCAGTGAATGGTATTATGAGGTTTGGGAAGAAGGGAAAGTTGACCCCAAGGTTTATAGGCCCATTTGAGGTGTTGACGCGAGTTGGGGAGGTTGCTTATGAGCTTTCTCTACCTCCCAGCTTATCAAGTGCTCGTCCAGTTTTCCACGTATCCATGCTCCGGAGGTACCACGTCGACCTGTCATACGTGTTAGACTTCAGTACCATTCAGCTAGACGAGAGGTTGGGCTACGAGGAGGAGCCAGTTACCATTATTGATAGGCAGGATCACCAGTTGAGGTCTAAGAGGGTTTCCGCCGTGAAGGTCCAGTAGAGGGGCCAAGCAGCCGAGGAGGCGACTTGGGAGTCCGAGGAGGACACGCGGAGCAAATACCACACTTTTTCATCACTCAAAGTATGATTCTAGACTCGTTCGAGGATGAACATTTGTTTAAGAGGTGGAGAATGTAATGACCCGACCGATCATTTTGCTTTATAGAACCCCATGCTCCTAAATAAGACTATATGTACTTGCTTGTACTGGTTTATGACTTGCGGGAAAGGTTGGTTCAGGAATTTGGATGAGTTTGGGTTGGAATTGGAACACTTAGTTCCTTAAGGTTGGCCTTAAAGTCCAAGTTTGACTTCAGTCAACATTTTTAGTAAACGACCTCAGAATTGGGATTTGAAGGTTCCAATAGGTTTGTATGATGATTTAGGACTTGGGCGTATGTCCGGAACAGGTTTTGGAGGAACTGGGGGTGTTTCGGAACCAAATACTGACATAGGATTCTTGAAGTTCTATAATTGAGGTTTGGAACGTGTTTTAAGGATATCGAGGTCCAACGGAGTTCCGAGACCGGGAATAGTTTCGTAGTGTCATTTAGGACTTGCTCGCAAAATTTTGGTGTCATTCCGAGTAGTATAAGTACGTTTCGGCGTTGGAAGTGAATTCAAGAATTTAAAGTTCAAAAGTTGAATCTAGTTGGTTTTGGGGTATGATTCTTAGATTTGATGTCGTTTCGGGCGTTCCGGGGGTTCGAGCAAGTCCATTTTATGATTTAGAACTTGTTGGTATATTCGAAGGGGCCTCGGGGGCCCCAGATGTCACTCGGACGTCACGCGAGGCGAGTCCCGGCTCAAAGAGAGCTGCTGGTGCACCAGATCTAGTGCAACAGCACCTGCGATTGGCCAGTCGCAGGTGCGAGACTACAGATACGGTCGAAGCCTCGCGGATGCGGCCATCGAGGGGGTGCCCAGGATCCGAAGATGTGGTCCCTTCTTCGCAGAAGCGGAGCCGCAGGTGCAAGACTCCTTCCGCAGGTGCGATCCATGCCAGCCCCTCCCCTTTCCACATATGCGGACCTTGATCCGCAGAAGCGAGACCACATGTGCGGTCCACTCGCCGCAGGTGTGAAATTACTGAAGGCAGTGAGGTCGTTTTAAACCGAGACTTAGGCACATTTGAGGGAATTTATCACAACCTTTGGCGATTTATGAGCTCCCAAATCAGAGATTTCGACTTAGCACCTTGAGGTAATGTATTTTCTACTTAATGTGAGTTTATTACTTAGTTTTTGGGTAGATTAACACCCAAATATTAGTGAAAATTATGGGTTTAGGGCAAAACCTAGGGTTTTGATAAAAAAATAGGATTTACCCAAGAAATTTGTGATGGAATCTAGTAAAAATCATATATTATTGATCCTTAGGTCATGGGTAACAACTTTCTTTAAGAATTTCCGAAATCCGAGCATATGAGCCCGGGGGTGAATTTTAGGAATCTTACAAATTGGCTTGGGCAATCACTTAAATGGTAGAATTATGAACTTTCGAGCATAGATTGACTAGTTTATGTAATGTTTGGATAGTTTCAAGTTGTTGGGCGTCAAATTTGGAGGTTTGAGCGCATTCTTGAATTGGGAAGTAGGCTTGATACGAGGTAATTCTCATTTCTAACCTTGCAAGGGGGAATTGTCCCCATAGGTGAAATAAATTATTATGTGCTACTATTTATGGGGGGGCTACGTACGCACGAGGTGACGAGGATCCGTTCGTAGCTACTATTATACTTAAGTCCGGTTAGTTTAGGACCCGAAGGCATGCTATACTTGGATTATTTGTAGCTTTATTGACATTTTAAACTGCTTAAGTCACATCAAATTTGTAAATGAATTTCTAAGTAAGTGAAACTTCGTTTTCTTTTATGAACCGTGAAAAGGGAATTGATTTTACCTCATAGAAGTGTTTTCCTGATAAAGCATGGAATTTACTGTTTGAATGTGTGTATCTATAAGTACCTATGTCGCATGTATGATTCGTGAGCGGGGTAACTCTATTATTTATAAATTTATTGCGTCGCACGTATGATTCGTGAGCGGGGTAATAGATGCTCTACGGTTCGCGTCGTTCGACCCTCCTACAGTGGACATTTAATTTTCTGTTGGATTGGGCCGTACGTCCTCGCCATACGATGCGCATGTAAATTGCTTGGTACTTTTCTGTGATTGTTACACTATTAAAAAGGGCCTAGAAGGATAAATTAGTAACTTGTTCGATAGGAGTTGACACGTAAATGTACTTGTGGAAGGTTGTTGTTTTCTTTCCCTTACTGATATTTATCTTTGATATTCATGCTTAGACTTATATTTTAATAAATTGTTTGGGGCCTAGTAAGTGTCAAGTCGACCTCTCGTCACTACCTCTTCGAGATTAGACTGGATACTTACTAGGTACATAATGTTTATGTACTCATGCTACGCTTCTGTACTTAATTGTACAGGTTCTGAGGCGGGTACATCTGGTTATTAGTATGGAGCACGTTCTTGACTCCTCGAGATCAGAGATTCCACGGTGAGCTACCCTCTCTGGATACTGTTCAGCAGCACATTGGAGTCTTTCCCTTTTGTTATTCTGTCTATATCCTCTCAGACAGTAGGATAAGCGTATTCTTTTGATTTCCTTCTACTAGATGCATGTATACTTGTGACACCCGTTCCTGGCACACACATTGGTAGACTATTCTTTTGGATTGTAATTATTTAAATTTAACTTCCTGATCAGTTCAAGTCAATTTGCTTCGATATTTATCATTTTCTCATGCTTGTGACAAAAATTTGAATATTGTTGATAAAGTTTTGATAAAAATTTAGTGGAACTCACTAGACTAATTGTGTTGGCTTGCCTAACATCGGCGTTGGACGCCATCGCGACCTAGATTAGGATTTGGGTCGTGACAATATAAGTCCATTGACTAAGGTTTTATTCATATGGCATATGCTAATTATATCGGTATGATTCATAGCTGTTGACCGTTTATATAATAGCCAATCTATAACTTCATTCATTAAGGTCATACGTCTCAGCCTATATTTATTCATAACTACATTGACTAAGGTTATAGTCATATGGACTATGTTATACATAGCCAATAAATAATTTCATTCATTAAGGCCATATTGATTGTTTATATAGTAGTTAATATATAATTTTATATACATACATCCATCTCTTTTTAATTTATCAACATTCTTCTATCTTTATTAGACTATCATGTTGGATAAATTTTACTTAATTTTTGAAGTTTGTAATGAGATATTATCTCAATATAGTATTAATTGTTTTTAATTATAACATGAATGGAAATTTTTGTTACCTTGCACAATGTTACTTTCAAGTTTCAATTCATCTGCTAATAAATTCACAAATTAGTAAAAAACTAGGTAAATACTAATTATTAATAGTACCACTATGAATTTAAATGTTATCAAATATTTGTAATTAGTGAAAAAATATTTTGCATTAGTTTGTCACAAATTGACTGCATTTAGTGACAAAAATAAAACTTGTATGAGAATCACCTATATTGGTCACGGATTAACATTTTATTTTATGACAATTGAAATTATCATTAATCATAGTAATAATTTTATTTTCTCAATAATAAGTAATATTTTTTGTGACGACATAATAATTTTTAACTACAAAATTATAATCATTTTTATAAAAGCGAAGTTGTCAAAAAATGCATATATTTAGGAACAAAAGATTTTGTATATAAAAGGCGATCATTAGTGACAAAATTGTAGTTGTTTAACCACGAAATATGTATAACTTTGGAGACAGTTGGTATTGTATCTAATTAAACTAAACAATTAATGACAATCGTTTCGTCAACATTAATAACTTTTTCAGTGACAAAAATAAACAATCAGCTACAATTTTTAAATAGTTTTTCCGACAAACAAGTTTATCGCAAATACTATGTATTTGAGGACGAAAACAAATTTTGTTGTAAATATAATTTTTTTTGGCGACGAAACACTAAGTTGTCTTTGTATACGTTTAGTGACCCGGTTTTAAAGACGAACCATTGACGTATTTTTTTCGTCACAAAAATCTTTTGTGACGAAATATGAGTATTAAGTGATAATAATTTTTCATTGATAATCAAATTTGTTGTAGTGGTAGTTTAAATGTATACATATTTCCTCTAGTATACCATGTGTATTTTAATATATTTCGTTTGGCATAGTATGTGTCGCGCATCCCTTTTTTTCCCTTGCGAAAATCGGCGTTTCGACATTTAATGAGATAACTCCCTTCCCTTTTGGGATGGGAGTATGGGATTTGAAGAGTCGCCACCTAACAGATTAAAGTACGTTAGGACACCTAAAGCAAATAACTCATGAGACTAGTTTGCATCACCATAGATCGGGTAAGGGCTCGAAATTACCTTGAGAGGAAGGTGTTAGACACCCCTCGTGGTCCACAAAGGTGGGTCCCGACCGAACTTAATAAAGCGAATTAGTCATTAAAGGAAAATAAATCAATTTAGACAACTATTATTTTAAAGCAAGAATTAAAGGGGTCCTGAGTTTCTTAGCCTATAGGATCATTTCCATGCAATACTCGGTAACTTTACCCAAGTCGGGGTGCTACACATAGTATTAGCACACAGGTCATAATCTCCTTTACTACCCAATTACTATCTTTCAGTTATTACCTAAGCGTTATAATAGCTTCTAACTCGTACCTTATGAGTGCTCTACCCGTCCCTTACATTGGTCCTAAAGGTGTTTAGGACCTCTATTTAAGGTAGTTCTAGACTGACCTAGGTTGCTAAAAATGAGAAAGTAGAAGGGGGTAAGATCCTTGCCGAATCGAAGTTATATCACAGTTCTTTTTAGCCCCAGAATTCCTATAAGTTTGCCTAAGTGATAACCAGAATGAAATCCTATAAGCATGGTATCTAAAATTGTTAATTAAACCATAGTTTATAAATGAGTTACTTATTTAACAGACAAATTTTTTTTTATCTTTTAGACCCTATAGGCATACTTTCTAATTTGCAGAATTAGTTAACTCCTATAGGCATGATTTCTAGATGTTAGAACTGATTTATTTATTTCCTATAGACATGATTTCTAGTTTACAAAATTAGTTTACTCCTATAGGCATGATTTCTAGGTGGGCAGAAACGTTAACAATTGCCAGGCAAGTTCAATAATTTACACAAATAAGATCCTACATACATGATCTTTAATGCACATTCAGATTGGAAATAGGTGTTAATCTTATGAACATTGATTCTAATGCAGAATTATAAAAGACTTATAGGCATGATTTCTAATATGCCAAAATAGGACAATTTAGAGTCATAAATAGCCAGAAGGGAACCCTATGGACAGGATCTCTAAATGCACATAAGAAATCAATACAATGGATCTATAGGCAGGATTTCTACCCCAAGCTTGAACAAAGACATATAGAAACCCCTCCCCCATCTTTCTACTAATAACCCCAGATCTGTTATTACATAAATTATTACACCCCAATACGAATGAATCACATAATACTAATCATTACACTATAGGGAGCCTTAGCAGGCCCAATGTAAACTGAAACCATTCCTTCAAGCAAGCAAGTCTGAAGTACAGGTGGTCCATCCATGATACACAAAGTGGGCTTCTGGTGTGTCAAAGTTCCTAAGGTCCTCAGTGACCCCGGGCAATGCTCATACCAGAATCCTTTTCAGAGAAACATTTTGTGAAAGATTGGAAGACCAGCCCCAATGTGTCAGAGTTCGAAGGAATCTCAAGGACCCTAGGCAGAGCTCACATTGGGGGTGGTAGGAACCTAGATAACTAAGAGTAGAAGTTTGAAAATAGTATATAAGGGGTAGAGGGATAGTTTTTAGAAAAAACAATTTAATTTTAAGAAGTGAATAGGTCCAAACCACATAGTTGCAAACAGAACTGGGCCAAGAAACAAACAATCACATAGTTTTAAAGAGATTAGCACTTATTCACACTAAGTATTCATACTAGTACTTAAAGTGATTTACAAAAGAGCAGGGACACTTTGAACTAACAGACATGATTGGTTACACATATTTGCAATATCTAAACATGCTCAGAATAGGGAACATATAGCTGAACCAAACAAGATTTCATATTACTGTGGATTACTTAGTTCATTAATTACCACTAGGTGAAATCATATAGACATGTATTAAATAGGAAACATGCTGAAGTTTGGGATAATTAACCAAACAAACACATAGAGCAGGATAGGGTAGTAGCATGCTAGTTTCAGAAGGAAGTAAACAAGTGTCATTGATCAAACAGAAGCATATTGAAATTTGAAATATACTAACCACATAGTCATATAGAGTAAAACGAGATAACAAGGATTAGGGCATAGCAATTGGGAAGGAAATGGTCAGGAATCATGTGTCACACAGACGCATGTTGTATTTCTGTAATAAACTGACTATTTAAACATATAGAATAGAATAATCAATTATCAGACAAGATTGAGGTTTAATAAGGTAAGCAATAAGTCCAGAGACCATTTATAGGTCGGTTACAATAATCAAAGCCTAGAAAGCAAGCGAGTAATACAACTAAGGAAAGTAGTACCAATCATGAATCACATATAAGGAAAGAATAGGTAAAAAACTTCAGAGAGATATCAGTTTTAAAAGAAAATAGAATTTCAAACCTTAATTAGGCAAATAAAGCAATTAACCCCTTTTAATTGACAGGGTCGAAGTAAACGGGTAGCCATTATAGCAAGCAGTAGAATAATTAGAAACCTTAGGACATGCTTACATAGATATGCGAACCAGTCAAAAAAGTAAAGAAAACTGGATTTGAACACTTAAACGTTTGAAATATTTTGCAGACATCTCTTAAAAGAAAATCGAAACTCTAGCTTTTACGAAAAACGAATAACAATAATAGGAAAAATCGCAGAATCTTAAAGGAAAAGTAACAAACAAACTCAAACCGCTTCAGATCTAAAGGGATCTGAACGGATTTAGCCATAATAGTAAAACAAATGCAGAGGTGAGAAAAATTTGGTTTAATTGAAGCCATAAACACAAAGATATTGGTACTTATAGACATAGGGGTCAACACAGATGGACTCATCGAGAAAACGAGGGATTTGAACCAAGTCTGTTCGAATCTCTTTGAGATTCCATCAAGTAACATGAAATTCGAACTACCAGTAGTGATAGGAGGCCGAATAAGGCCTAGAATCGAAGAAGAAACCCATGGATCGAAGGGATTTTAGTGACGGGGGCTAGGGTTAGGAGGAGAGTGAGAAAGAGAAGAGAGGAGGAGAGGGTTTCAGGGCGGCGAGCTGTGAAAAAAATGAGTAGGGTTTTGGGTGGTTTGGTTAATTAAAAAAGGTAAGGGATCCTGGACCGTTGATCTTTTGGGATCAACGACCAGGATTCAATCTGGGTTGGGGCGGGTTTAAAGAATTGGGTTATGGGTTATGGGTATTGGATCAGGGTTATGGTATTGGGTTGGTTTAATTGGGCTGGGGTAGTAATTGGGCTAAGTCCGAAAAAATACTCAATTAATTTGATAAAATAATTTATAGAAATAGCTAATAAATGATAAAAATGATATTTATGAATGAAAATGATTTAAAATAATTACTTAATATTATAAAAGTATAAAAGGTCATTTTCTTGTAAGATAAAGTAATTATGCACATATGCGCTGGCACACCCTGCGCTGTCATAGGTATCAAAATCAAGGCTAAATCAAACGACGACTTCAAACAAAATATTAACAAAACAACAAAACATGAACAAAAACAACCAATAGGGGCTGTTTTTACTAACACAACATTTTAAACTATGAATTCAGGGATTTAATCGATCAATTGTTCATGCTCGTTTATTGACAGAATTTAACAAGATAGAAATGTCCGAAAATTAACAGAGAAAGAAAACTAACTAAACAAAACCTAATGCTAATCTTGGTCATGCAAATTATTACATTTAACAGTTAAATCATACAAAATAGTGACAAAATCTAAACTAAACGTATTTGAAAAAAGAAATAGAAAACATGAAAGAGGACAAATAAAGGGAATCAGTAAGCATCTAGGGCTTATTTATGCTGACAAATATAGAAAAGAAATGGAAGTGCCCGTTCGAGGGGTTTGGACAAACTACGGCGACTAACCGGAGTTAAGCCGGACTACGGCGAATTTCAAAAGTGACCCTTACTCACATGAATCGACGGCTCTTGTCAAAAGCCATCGACTCATGTGAGTTTGAGTCACAGAGTCACCTGGATTCGCCATTAGCAAACATTACAGTTCTGACCGCTTCTTAGATTTGGAATTGACGGGATTCGAGTGGGTTTTTAGGGAAGCTGATGGTGGGATGGGGTTAAGGGGAA
>ML381794.1:398-11818 GCA_005239525.1 Nicotiana knightiana
GAATTTCTGGAACATGGAGAACTTGATTTAAAGTCACAATTTTTCCGGATGTCATCTTCAATGCAATCTTGCCAATTCCCTCGATTTTGGCCGTAGATGAATTTCCCATGAAAAGAGTTTGTTCGGGTACTGCAGGAGCATAAGAAGAGAATAATTCCTTGTTTGCACAAATATGGCGGGTGGCACCAGAATCAATCCACCAGTCTCTTGGATTTCCTACCAAGTTGCATTCAGACAACATGGCACACAAGTCCTCCACTTCAACCACATTTGCTTGATTCTTCTTCTTTTGTGACTCTTTCTTTGGAGCGCGGCAATCTATGGCCTTATGTCCGGGTTTTTCACAGTTGTGACAACTACCTTTGAACTTCTTCTTGTTCAGGTAATTCTTTGGTCCAGATGCCTGCTTTCTCTTCTTTTTATTTCCCGGTGCTTCCTCAACAATATTAGCTCCCATTATTGCCGAGTAGCCACGTGACTTCTTTTCAGCATTTTTGTTGTCTTCTTCTATCCTTAGACGAACAATTAGATCCTCAAGTGCCATCTCTTTGCGCTTGTGCTTCAAGTAGTTCTTAAAGTCCTTCCATAAAGGAGGTAACTTTTCAATGAAGGCAGCAACTTGAAACGCCTCATTTATGACCATACCTTCAGCAACAAATTTATAATTAATAACACTATCAATATTATTAATAAAATTATTGACTCGGGTCATACCTTCAGCAAGGAGGTCATGCACGATGACTTGTAATTCTTGGACTTGAGTGATGACCGACCTGGTGTCAATCATTTTAAACTCCAAAAATTTTGCAGCAACGAACTTCTTAAGTCCAGCATCCTCGGTCTTGTACTTTTTCTCAAGAGCGTTCCATAACTCTTTTGAAGTTTCCATGACACTATAGACATTATACAAGCCATCCTCCAAGCAACTTAAAATGTAATTTCTGCATAAGAAATCAGAGTGTTTCCATGCTTCAATAACCACAAATCGTTCAGCCTTAGGAATATCTTCTCCAATGACTGGAACATCCTCCTTGATGTATCGTTGCAGGCTTAACGTAGTTAGATAGAAAAACATCTTCATCTGCCAACGCTTGAAGTCTGTACCAGAAAATTTCCCGGGTTTTTCTGCCGGTGCCATTGTATGTGCTGGTCTTGACGAAGCAGCAGCACTCGATGAAGCACCCGTTCCAGCAGTACTTCCATTAGTTTGGTTTTCATTCGTCATGTTTCTGTTAAGTTGGAAACAAACAGAACTTTGTTAAATCAGTGAAGTTTTGATATCTTCAAACTGAATACCAAACCAAACATACAACACGTAACAATGGTGAAGTTTTTATATACTTCAAACCCGTACGTTTATTAGTGCAGTAAAGTTTTAATATACTTTAAACTGGACAGAACAATTATTGGAGTAGAAAGCACAAGGCTTTAGTCTCCAAACCAAATATATATAACAGTTCAATATAAATTTCACCACAGAAATGTTAATTAAAATTCCTTAAGCTTATTATCTCCTCTGTGTTAAAACTAAAAAAATCAGAAGAACTGTTAGAAGAAACAGAAAATATATAAACGATAAGAAATATTCCGAGCCCACAATTTCCTTGTGTTTCCTTAAGGAATTTTAACCCCCTCACAAGTTGCCAAGGTAATGGTTTAAATCCTCCCAGGATGAAACGGAATAACCTTCCTGCAACAGTGGCAATACAAAATGCAGGATACCAACAAACTCAAAGAATGGAGCAAACTCACACTTACGAATTTGAGAGAGAGAGAGAGACTGCGAAGTAGAGTGCAGTATTCAGAATAAAATTCTCGATTTTTTTTAAGTCAGTGGAAAAAGAAGCCATGCCTCAGAATTTATAGGCAATTATTGGAAGAGGTGTGATGTCTGTTCAGGAAAAAGTGTCTGTTCAGGAAGGAAAACAACGTTCAGCAAAANCGAAGCCAAAGCCGAAGCCGAGCCGAACGAGCGCCGACGACGGCGCGAGGATACATCCTCTTCAACTCCTTTTAAGAGTTCTAAGAAGTGATCCTATATTTATACACACAAGTGTAGTTGTCTTTCACCAATGTGGTACAAATTTCATGACAAAAGCTCACTTGATTCAAATTTTCATTTCCCTCTATTTTATTTCCCACAATTTTCCAATTCACACTCTTAGACTTTTAAGCTCAATGCTTAAAGTCTTTAAGCCCAATGCTTAAAGTCCAACAGTATTCTTAGTAGTTTGTGAATTGTGACACCAGGCTCTGAGGTAGTTTTATGGTTATATATTTAGTTCGTGGCTCGGCCTATTTATTTGATTGTTATTTTATTCATGAAGTTATACATTGGAAAGTAATGGATTTTGTTTTATTTTTATATTGTTCTGTAGTGTACAGGTAAATGTTAAGAGAGGATAATTAAATATATTTTAACAATGACTTTCCTAGTAAATATTGTGTTAGGCGTCATCATGATCCCTAAGGTTGGAAATTTGAGTCGTAATGATTAGTTACTTCTTACTGAGAAAGTGCAAAATCTGAGCTTCCCATTAATTATTTTGGGGCATGCCAATTTGTTTGCTATAATTATACGACCCCTTTTAAATTTTCTTGGGGTTTTGAAGCTAAAGTTTTAATCTTGACATATTTGTTGTGGACCCTTTTGATTTCTTAAGGTTTGGAGTTTGTTATTTTGGGGCATGCAAATTCATGAATGAGATATGAAATATTATGGGGTTGTTGTTGTGCATTCTTGGTTTGGTTCTTGGTTTTTGTTAGTCTTGTTGAGGTTAATGAGGGTCAAATTCCAACCACACTTGATGGACCTTTTTAAGCCAGTGACTATACCTTTGGACCAAAGTTTTAAAGGACATGCTGTTGATTTTCCAGAAACTGACCCCAGAGTTCAAAGGAAAGTTAAAATATTTGAGCCTGAACAGATATCTGTTTTCCTTTCTTCTACGTATGACTTTGTTTGGATTTCTTGGATTACAGGCCAATTTGCTAAAGTTTTCTTCTTTTTTTAGCCTATTAGTTTGAGTTTAAATTAGAACCTTGGCGTAATTGGTAAAGTTACTGTCATGTGAACAGGAGGTCACCGGTTCAAGCTGTGAAAATAACCTTTGGCAGGGTAAAGCTGCGTACAATAGACCTCTGTGGTCCGATATATCCCCAATTTAACACATAGCGGGAGCTTAGTGCACCAAGTTGCCTTTTAGTTCGAGTTCAAATTTTAGCTTGAAGAATTAGTGTTTTTATCAATTCCAGTTAATAACATAGCTATCAGAGTGTTTGAGTTACTATTTCTTTCCTACTAATAATATTATATGGTATAGTGAAGCTATTTATGATAATGTCCAATGTTTATCTTCTAAAATATATATGTTAAATTCAGTTATGTCATCGATTTGAGTTGACAAAATGGAATCTTTGGTACATAATTGTACGCTTTTTAGTTATAGCCAGATTTTAAGTTGGCAGTGATATGAGCATAATATTGGATATCAAAATCTTATTTATTTGTGCAAATTTAGTCACGAGCAACTTTCAATTGACAATGATATAATTATCAATAAAATCACTTTATTCTTTTGTGGTTGCAATTTGCTTTTCGTATATTAAAAATTTATTGTGAACAATTACATTTTGACACTTGGTATAATATTGCAGACCTGCTAATAGATTCCAAATTAAATAAATTTACAGTAATTCTCTATACCAGTATTCCTTTAACAGATTAGCAAGTTAGCAACTGGCCGAAAGTTAATCAATTTGGGGCCACCAGATATTGAATTTCATTTTTTCAAGTGGCAAAAGTTTACGTGTCGAATTCTTATTGGTCAAAAGTCTTCATTCAGAACAGAGCGCTGATGTAATTAAGTTCAATTATTCGATTGATGAGACGCCGAAGAAGAATGCCATTCCATACTGTCGACGCTGCTAGCGAAGCGTGAACGGTACTTATGATTAGTTCTGTAAAGATAAACAAAATTTTTAATTTTAACTTTTATGCATTAATAATATATTTTTATACTATCAAATTATTTAATAGGTATCTCGTGAAGTTTGACTGAGATAATTTGTTGTCAATATTAAGGGTTGTTCTATTTTCAGAAAAAGAAAAAAATCCTTTCTTTCCAAAAAGTATGTAATAAAAGTCTATACGTGTCTTCTTGAATGAACTAGCTAGATTATAGTATTAACAATTTATAAACCAAATTAAATCAATAAAGTCGGATTTTTTAATCTTGATTTTTTTCAAACTTTTCGGATTTTTAGATTTTTTTTCCCAATAAAGTCTTCTCTGTTAAGTGCTTTAATTGTGGTATGCGATCTTATATGGAAAAAACTCTAATATAAAGTTTGAAATGATGAATTGAGTTAGAGTAGGCTGATGATTCAGCTGCAGTACTGATACAAGCTTTCACCCATATCTTTTGTCACCTTGACGCAAATAATGCGCACTTGCTCCTATGGAGGAATTATAGTGTCCCATCTCTTATTGTCTATCTAATTTAGATAACCGTCCAACGACATGTTAGCCAAATGACAATCCTCTGTTGAACCACATCAGAAACCACTTTACGGGAATTGGATAATGACTCATCATCAATCCATTATATGCACTTTGAACAGTGGACTTTCCCCATGCTTATATAAAGTAAGTGCTTGATCAAGTTTAATTTTAGTCCTAAAAAAGATAAGCGATCGATCGCTGTAAATATAATTCGATCTAAAAGAATCGGAGTCGAATTCCACAAAGAATTAAGGTTTAGCTACATATAACTGTTTACTATCACTAAGAAGATAAGCTCGAATAATTTCTAAGTTATAAATATTAAGATTATTGTATTTAATTAACTAACAAATTAAATTAGTAGATCAACAACTAGGCATACTAAGGGTTGGAAACAAGATTAAGGAGGTCTAAAGTTATGATTTTTCCAATTGTCGGAATCCTCTCCCCTACGTCTTCTATAATTTCGCCTAAGTATTCTCTACCGATCGTGAGTACTTCGGGCGGCGTAATTCTCTTCCGAGCAATTACCAAAATTTACTAGACATATTCTTCCGAACTACGCTAGCTGACACTAATTCACCGCTCACTAAGATCGCACCAAGATTTCGTTATTCCTAATCCCACATTTAAACCCTCCGTATTGATTTCTCCCATACATTAGGAGTGATGTTGTTCAACAACTACCTAAATACGTACCCTTTTCCAAGCAATACATACTAAATAAGCACAATCAATTGTTGACCATTCAATCAACAACAATAAACACGTACTTGAACAAGTAGAGAAATTCAACGGCTCAATTATATAAAAATATAATAAGAATTCATCCTATAAAAGGTTTCATCAAAACCCTAGATAACAAATTAGATATTCATAATAGTATGCAAAACTACAATACTAAAATTCATAACCAATAATGAAAATAGGAAGAAGGAAGTGAAAAACTCGTAGAAGAATTCTTCGTCTTTCTCCTGGTGTGTTCTTGCCTCCTTAGGTCGAATACCCTCTCAAAAATGTCTCCTTTTTAGGTCGAATCTGCTCTAAATAATGTCCTCCCTCTCTTAGACATGTTTAGGGAGTATTTATGGACTAGGGGTGAAGTCCTTGAGTCCAAATCCGGGTTGGAAACTTTTAACCCACGACTTTTAATTATCGGGCTATAGATCTCGCGAAGCCAAGCTTATAACACGGTCAACCTGACTATAGAGCTCGTGAAACCTGGTCTGTAGCGCGGTCAAGCTGGCTATAGACCTCACGAAGCCTAGCATGTAGCACGGTTTAGGTACTTGGCATTTTTGTGCTCTTTTCTTGCATTGCCGTCCTCTTTTTTGTGCAACCTTCACTCGTCTTTTTTTTCCGATGCTCCTACACATAAAATAATATAATTTAGCTCAAACGTCGCACAAATAACCACTAAACTAACAACATGTAAGGCGAGTAATATAATAAAAGTATATAATTTTGGCCTAACATCGCCACCCCACACTTAAACGTTGCTCGTCCTCGAGTCAACCACCATTTCCTAAAGCACCTTATTTTCGTTTAGCACATCCGAAGCACACCATACCTATGACTATGGTTGATAGCAACAGTTAAAATTTAGCATATGCCTTCAACACTCACTTCTCTTTACTCCATGTCATACTTCAAAAATTTATTTAACAACAAGACAACATGCTTATAACAATCCTAGCCTCACAAACCGACTCAATATCACAATGCATTCGTGCTTGAACACTTAGCATCATAGAGACATCTAATAACGTCACCTATCCCTTGAGAAATCATGTGCCCTCACAACAAGAATAAAAGAGTAAGTTGAAGCCACGCATTCGAATCAAATGCTCAAATATATTTTAAGGACTCACATATATCAAAGAAATTCCTCTCTCTCAGTCACATGCATGTAGGCTTGCCCATTATGTAAATCTATACTAATGTAGGTTTGCTCAATCTAAAATCAATTAGCACTTTTTCATGATTGTAATGTGGGCTAAGAGAAGAGTAATATATATTTTGTATTAGTGGTTCATCCTCCCATGAACTTTAACACATCACATAATAAACTTCAAGCGCAAATTCTTCAATCCACTTCAATTTCAGAAACAAGATCACCCCAAAAATATTTTCTCTTTCTTTAAGCACTACTTTACTTTATACCCCACTAGAAAGAACAGTACAATAATTTATTCATCTATATTTTAGTTACTTTTCTTCTCTCCTTTTTTCTACTATTATTTTTTCCTTTTCAGTTTTCGCTAGTTGTGTATTATTTTACAAAACAAGTGCGCCCTTCTTTCTTTCATTGGTTCCACTCGAAAACCACCCCACACTTAGTCCTTAATTCTTCTAGCACTCACAATTAAAATGCTTTGAAAGGTAAAATGATCAAAATAATGATAATTAAGAACAAAGGGGTATAGGCTTGTAATGTGTTTTCCAAATAAAAGTTTATAGGCTCAAAATGGTTGACTAGGGATAATTTTATTTATGGTACGCATTAAGTTCAAAAGGATCAAATAAAGCCTAAAATCATTTTTCAACTCGAGCAAAACCTAAAATTTCGCTTCAACTCATAAGTCGGGCAAGTTCTAGACTCTATGCAATGACACAGACTATATAATTTCTCACCACACATGGCACGTGACTCACTAAGGGCGGTTCCATTCCGATTCTCAAATAATTGCAAGTATTCACGGAGCCACAAAATATTAAGCATTAAGCACAAAGTGAACACGATCCAAGAAAATGAGACATAGGCATCAATAGACATGCTATCTAACTCAATAAGGCATCATAAGCAATTTCAAACTATAGGGAAGGTAATACACATGCTAGAGCCTAAATATGCTGCTATCAAACAAGTCAAAAGGGCGCCAAGAAATTTCATCTTCCTTCTTTTATTCCCTACATCCTACTCTACTCTAAAAATAAAAAACTATAACTAGGTTCACACTACATCCCATGGAAAAGAACCGAGGAACAAAGAAAAATCATGGGGGATTATTACTACCTACAATAATAAAAGAAATATTTTCGGATTTTTCTATTTTTTTAATTTTTATTTTTTTGTTTTTGGTTAGACTTTAAACCCTCAAAAAACTGTCTAATAGATCCATCGTCGGGAAAAGTCCAATCTTTTCTATTTTTATAAAAATAATTATTCAATGAAACTAACACAACTAAAATAGCATGAAAAGTCACCTAAACAATTTCCTCACCCCACACTTAAAATTGTGCATTATCTCCAATGCACACTCATAAATACAAGAGGGTAAAAGAAACTCTCTGGTCGGCCAAAGGCCGAAGCATTAACGGCTCTTGGGGTACTCATACTTCTCACATGCACTTAGTTCTAACCACCTCATTTGCTTTTGCTTTCTTCCAATGGACTTGTTTCCCATGCTCCTAGATAAATAAAAATAACACTACAAGAATAATACAATAATAAAAAATAAAAATAAAAAAGAAGCAAAGTTGTGTTGCCTCCTAACAAGCGCTTGATTTAACGTCGCGGCAAGACGATAATCACTTTTTCCCTCCACTTTGAACTTATGAATTAAACCTCAAGTTTTGATTCTGCTCTATAATCATGCTCTTGGGGCGATACAAATTGTTGCGAGCCAAAAATTAAATAATTCTTTATGCACTTTTTGGCTTTCAACCGAGGAGTGTCACTTTGCCTAGACGACCTTGAAAATTTCAGAATGTAGCGTTGATCTACCTCGTCCTTTGACTCTTGCATTGGCTCATACGGATCAATTTCCATTTCTCTTGCCGAACACAATGTTGAAAAATGACTGGAGTGAGGACCAATGCGCTCAAACTAAAAATTCAACTTGTTATCGACCTCCTCTTCTTGCCACAAACTAGAATCAATTAAAATTGAATCTGTAAGGTCTTCAGTTGGCTCCAGTACCACTTCTTCAACATCGACATCATAAAATTCTGGTTGGTTGGTTTGGTCATATTCTAGTCTCAACTCCTCTACTATAATGGCAATTTCTGTAGCCAATTCATGCTCTTCTTGGCTACTATCCATAATGTAAGTTTGTTGTGCTTTACAAAGTTCAATTAGTTTATTTTCTTGAGCCTCCATGTTGTTAATAGTTGCCTCTTGCCTTTGTATCTGCTGTGGTTTCTCATCATATTGTTCCACAAGTCACTTCAACTTATCTTTGATCTCCTTCAGGTCAGCTTCCCCAGGTTCTTTGTTCCTATTAACTTCACATGAAAATGTAGAACCATCATAATAAGGGGTTTGGGGAGGATAAAACCTATAAACACAAGCATGAAAGTGACCATCTTGACCACCACACATATCACATACATACCACACATAAGATTGAGTTGGTGCACATAACTTGCTCTCAAAAATATTTTGATAATTTTTCAATGGGTGGTTTCCTCCACTATATGCATAAGCAGGATCAAAAGTAGAATTACCAGCATCAAAACTCTCATAATTTCAAGATGTCATGTTTCTAAAATCAACAAGCAAAACAAAAATTAAAAATCAAATACAAGAAAAATAAAAATAAAAGTTCAAACTTGCAACCTAGAAATATGTACACCTACAGTTACACCGTTAGTTCCCCAGCAATGGCGCCAAAATTTGATCACGCCCAACTCTAGTCCTAAAAAGGATAAGTGGCCGCTGCAAATATAATCAGGTCAAAAAGTCCGGAGTCGAATCCTACAGAGAACTAAGGTTTAGCTACAATTGTTTACTATCACTAAGAAGACAAGCTCGAACAATTACTAAGTTATAAATATTAAGATTCTTGTATCTAATTAACTAACAAATTAAATTAGTAGATTAACAACTAGGGATACTAAGGGTTGGAGACAAGATTAAGGAGCTCTAGTGTTATGAATTCCCCAATTGTCGGAATCCTTCCCCCTATTTCTTCTATAATTTCGCCTAAGTATTCTCTACCGATGGTGAGTACTTCGGGTGTCGTAATTCTCTTCCGAGCAACTACCACAATTTACTAGACATATTCTTCCGAACTACGCTAGCTGGCACTAATTCACCGCTCACTAAGTCGCACCAAGATTTCGTTATTCCTAATCCCACCTTTAAACCCTCTGTATTGATTTCTCACATACGTTAGGAGTGATGTTATTTGACAACTACCTAAATATGTACCCTTTTCCAAGCAATACATACTAAATAGGCACAATCAATTTATGACCATTCAATCAACAACAATAAACACGTACTTGAACAAGTAGAGAAATCCAACGGCTCAATCATATAATAACATAATAAGAGTTCATCCTACAAAAGGTTTCATCAAAACCCTAGATAAAAAATTAGCTATTCATAATAGTATGCAAAACTGCAATACTAGAATTCATAACCAATAATGAAAATAGGAAGAAGGAAGTGAAAAACTCGTAGAAGAATTCCCCGCCTTTCTCCTAGTGTTTTCTTGACTCCTTAGGTCGAATACCCTCTCAAAAACGTCTCCTTTTAGGCCGAATCTTCTCTAAATTAAAAAACGTCCTCCCTCTCTTAGACATGTTTAGGTTGTATTTATAGGCTAGGATTGAAGTCCTTGAGTCCAAATCCGGGTTGGAGACTTTTAACCAATGACTTTTAATTACCGGGCTATAGACCTTGCGAAGCCATGCTTATAGCGCGGTCAACCTGGCTATAGACCTCGCGAAGCCTGGTCTCTAGCGCGGTCAAGCTGGCTATAGACCTCACGAAGCCTGTTCTGTAACACAGTTTAGGTACTTGGTATTTTTGTGCTCTTTTCTTGTGTTTTCGTCCTCTTTTTGTGCAAACTTCACTCGTCTTTGTCTTTCGATGCTCCTACATATAAAACAATATAATTTATCTCAAACGATGCACAAATAACTATTAAACTAACAACATATAAGACGAATAATGTACTAAAAGTATAGTATTTTGGCCTACCATTAGTACTCATCTGATTCGATATTGATTGTCCCGAGAAGGATAAAAATTGATTAGGGTGGCAACTTCTTAGGTTTGAATTTCTTTGTTTGATCTTGCTATAAATTCCCATTAATTCCCTTCAATGACAGATTGTACATATGGAAAGAATACCAAAACGTGTGTCAAAATTAGTAGAGGACCTAAATTATACATATGCATTGAGATAAGATGAAAACGTGTGTCAAAGACAGTGGACCTAGTTTTTAGATGAGTTTGTTCAATACAGAGGTTGTTGACGACTTCAAAACAGGAAGAAATTGCGTGGGGTAGTCACAATTTAAGGTGGTATTTACTTTTTATCCAGTATTTTTAATGCTGAGCAAAAGTAGCCACTAGTCTATTAAAATTAATATGAATAGACAGTGTTACCCTTTCTTTCCCAAATGAAAATACGCCATTTTCAGATTCATTCCTTACAACTCTACTTCTCCTTTTGCAATGGGGTTCTGGCATTTGTATGAGTGTTTCCATTATTTTCATATGTGAAATCCACTTTTGAACAGAAGAAACGAATTGCTTAATCATATAAATTTTATAATCCTCTCAATTTCTTTTGTGTCCGCTCTTAGGAGTTGAATTGCATAGTAAACCATTGTTTCATAATAATCACAGATGTGGGAGAACGTGACCTTTGGTTTTCTAAAAGAAGTGACTTTTAGATTTTCTTAAACAATAGATAATTAGGAAAAATAAGGTAAAAAAACAAAAAATTGAGGACAAATATAATTGTTTTAAGGAAATGTAGTCCCGAAGTCTTGAAGTTAAGTTCAAAAGTTAAGAACCTGAAGTCCTGAAGTTTAGCTCAAAAGTTAAGGACTTATTGTCCTTAACTTTTTAACTTGAACTTTTAAGTTAAGGACTGAAAACTATAAGTTAAGGACCTATTGTCCTTAACTTTTTAACTTGAACTTTTAAGTTAAGGACTGAAAACTATAAGTTAAG
>ML381794.1:26252-42083 GCA_005239525.1 Nicotiana knightiana
TTCTTTACAAAAGACAAAGTTAGAAAGTGTTTCGTGGAAGCAAAGAAAAGAAGAAAGGTATTTATACTTGAGGACAACCGTCAAACATGGAAAAAAAAGAAGAAAAATAATGATGAAAAGTCATCATTAAAGATGTCATTTCGGGACTGGCACAACCGCAAAAAGCCCTAAAATGTGCCGAGTAAATGCAGAACCAATCCGAAAAGGACACGTGGTATGAGCATTAAATGGAAGTGACAAACGACGCCTATGGTGCAGAGAAGGATACAATGATTCAAGGAAAAGCGGCGGCAAAATATTCCCGCCATAAATGAATATCCACTTACCAAATATTAATCGTTAAATATATGGTAAGTGGGGGGACTATCTGTATTGGTAAAAAAGAGTTTCACACGTAAGCCAGCTTTTGACAACTCAGCCAGTCACGTGGGCACAGGAAAACGCGACAGCTGGATGTGATTCTTTGAAGAGGTACGGTACAAAGAGGCACGATTCAGTAAATCCTCGAACTTATCAGCCACGGGAAACTCAACCTGATCAAAACAGGAGAGAGGCACGGTCAGAATGGATCTAGACAAAGCTACGGGTAGATTCAAAGACCCACAATTGATTACTCGAACGTTATGTAATCATACCCCAATTACCGTTATCCTTTGTAATACCTCATTAATGTCATAATTAGTCATTAATGAGAAACCATAGCAAGAGTTGTACGTTATAGGAATCTCATATATAAGGGAGGGGAATACAGCTTGTAAAGGCATCTGATTCTCGAATATAATTGACTTCGCATTTCTATATTTCTGCAATATTGTCTGTTATTCATTTTTCTCCATTTCCTTGATTATAAGTAACCCGTGTTCATATTAAAAATAAGCTTTAGTCAAAGGGTCTAGAACTTTGGTTAAACACTATTGCTTTCTTTGAAGTTACAACAATGCAGAAGAAAGGAGGAGAACTAAGAAAATCGTATGGAAAATCTGAGAGAATGGACTGGTATTTATAGCCAATGTTGAGCTCAAACTGAAGAGGTGCAACTCTTCAGAAGGGTTGTTTATGTAAAACGGTCATAAAATAAATGGCTATTTACGCAACAATAAACCGAGAATTGAAGAGGAACCATAACTTTTCCGTTACAAAAATGGAAAACGGAAAATGGATAATGATTAATATTCCGTTGGATTAATATTATTATTCGTTGGATTTATATTAATATTCGTTTGCAAAAAATGGATATTTAATAACACTTCTGTTAATATTTACTATTAACAAAGAAATTTGGTCCAAAAAATTAATTAATCAATCGATCATTTGACCAAATCCGAAGCCGAAGCCTAGCCGAGCGAGCGACGACGACGACAACGCGAGACTTGCCTTCTTCTGAACTCTTTAAGAGCTAGAAGAAGAGAAATTTCATATATACTTATCAAAAATCTTTTCCTCTTCCAATATGGAACAATGTCCCTTTATCAAGGAGGGAAACTCAAATATTTATTTTCCCTCCATTTCTCTTTCACCCTATTTTAAGCTACATTAAAGCTTAAAAACCCAACAATCCCCCACATGAATGGGGAATGGCTATATCACGGAAATATGCATGAAAAACTGTGTGATTCGCAAGCAAGGATTAATTGCATCTGGATAAGTAGGTTTCCCTTTGAAACTTCCGTAGTGAACTTATGCCGAATATACTCGATCAATCGGTAGATTTGATATCTTTGAACCGTCGAACTTTGTTGTATACCTAGACAACCATAAGTCACACAATCAATCTTAACCGTATTTGGTTCTCATTGTTGTGTTCGTTTCAGCCATGAACACCGACTGGTTTCATAAGTGTGTAGAGAATTGGCCTTACAAAATTCTCCTTGAAGTGGCTAACACTTCACACTTACATAGGTGATTCATAAACGTGTCATCCCGTATATACACTATTTGATATATCCCGTATCAAATTTAGAAATCATTAAAAATCCTTAATGCTTTATCCTTGGTACTGAACATTGTCTCATCACGAGAATGGACCAAAATTTTAGTTGACAATGTTGAACCGTCATTAATGACTTTGTTTGATCTCCTTAAACCTAGATCTTGGGATCTCCAGTCTTCTAGGTAGAGTTACCGCCACAATGACTTGTTCTCGGCCATAGTCCCATTCCACTCGATGATTTCTCAACTACCTCTCTAGTTAGGCGTTTTGTGAGTGAATCCGACACATTATCGCTTGAATTTACATAATCAATCGTGATAATTCCTCTAGAGAGTAATTTCCTAACGATTTTATGTCTTCGTCGTATATGACGAGATTTACCGTTATGTATAACACTCCTAGCCCTTTCAATTTCTGCTTGACTATCACAATGTATGGATATTGGTGCCAACGGTTTGGGACAAAATGGAATGTCTTCCAAGAAATCCGGAGGCATTCAGCTTCTTCACCGGCTTTATCTAAGGCAATGAACTCAGCCTCCATTGTAGAGCGGGAAATACAAGTTTGTTTGGACGACTTCCAAGATACCTCTCCTCCACCAATAGTGAATACATATCCACTTGTGGACTTAGAATCAGTTAAATCGGTGATCCAATTTGCATCACAGTATCCCTTAATCACCGCAGGATATTTACTGTAGTGCAAAGCAAAGTTCTGGGTATGTTCTAAATATCCCAAAACTCGTTTCATTGCCATCCAATGAGATTGACCTGGATTGCTCGTGTATCGACTCAATTTACTTATAGCACAAGCTATATCTGCTTGTGTACAATTCATGATATACATTAAGCATCCCAATACACGGGCATAATCCAATTGTGATATGCTTTGGCCTTTGTTCTTTGCTAATGCAAGATTCACTTCAATTGAAATCTTTGCAACTTCAAACCCTAAGTTCTTGAATTTGTCAAGTACTGTCTTAATATAATGAGATTGTGACAATGCTAGACTTTGAGGAGTCTTATGGATCTTAATCCCCAGAATTAAATCAGCAACTCCCAAGTCATTCATATCAAACTTGTCAGTTAGCATACGCTTAGTCGCATTTATGTTGGCAATGTCATTACTCATTATCAGCATATCATCCACATATAAGCAAATTCTCATGTATGGTTGTTCAATATAGATTCCATTTCACTATTGACTGCTTCTTTCCAAAACAATGATTCCGAAGAAGACATAGTTTCTTTAAATGTTCGAGAATCATCCTCCAATAAGAAAGACACAAAATCTGGTCCAAATGAAGTGGACGTTCTTTGACGTTTACTACATTTTGGATCCTCCTGATTAGAAGTGCTTTATTTTGTTTCTTCACGAGGTTGTTTAGATCCTTCACCAATCGACTCACATTCCTTTTTATACGGATATATAGTTTCAAAGAACTCAGCATTATTTGATTCTATAACCGTATTATTATGAATGTCGGGAATTTCTGATTTATGAACCAGAAATCGATATACTTTACTATTGGTCGCATATCCTATGAAAACACAATCAACGGTTTTCGGTCCTATTTTTACCCTTTTGGGTTTAGGAACTTTCACTTTTGTCAAACACCCCCACACTTTAAAATAATTTAAGTTGAGCTTCCTTCCTTTTTATTTTTCATATGAAATGCATTGTTTTTTGCTATGGGGTACTCGATTTAGTATCCGGTTAACCGTAAGAATGGCTTCCCCCCACAAGTTCTATGGCAAACCAGTACTTATAAAAATGCGCTCATCATCTCCTTTTAATGAACGATCCTTTCTTTCCAATCTCATTGGATTGGGGAGTGTAATGGGCCATTATCTGATGAATAATTTCATATTCTAAACATATTTCTTCAAAAGGAGATTCATATTCACCACCCCTATCACTTCTTATCATTTTGGTTTTCTTGTTAAGTTGCATTTCAGCTTCATTTTTGCATTGCTTGAATGCGTCTATTGCTTCATCTTTACTATTAAATAAGTAAACATAGAAATATCGAGTACTATCGTCAATAAAAGTTATGAAATATTTTTTTCCACCGCAAGATGGTATTGACTTCATGTCGTAAATATCTGTGTGAATTAAGTCTAAAGGATTTCAATTCCTTTCAACTGACTTATAAGGATGTTTAACATACTTAGATTCCACACATATTTGACAGTTTGATTTGTCACATTCAAATTTAGGCAATACTTCCAAGTTAATCATTTTTCGCAAGGTTTTTATAATTGACATGACCCAAACATATATGCCATAATTCATTTGACTCAAGTAAGTAAGACGAAGCTGAAATTTTATTATTATTCTCAACAAGCATTACATTCAGCTTGAAAAGGCCCTCAGTGAGGTAACATTTTCCTACAAATACTTTATTCTTACTTATTACAACCTTATCGCCTTATCGGATACAAAAACACACTTAAAACCGTTCTTAACAAGAAGTCCAATAGAGACTAAGTTCTTCCTAATCTCGGGAACATGAAGGACGTTGTTCAAAGTCACCACCTTGCCATAAGTCATTTTCAGAAATATCTTCCCACATCCTACAATTTTGGCCGTTGCATCATTTCCCATAGAAAGCGTCTCTTCGGGTCCAACAGGAGCATATGTAGCAAACGCTTCCCTAACAGCACAAACATGGCGAGTGGCTCCAGAATCAATCCACCACTCTTTAGGATTTCCCACCAGGTTGCATTCAGAAAGCATAGCACACAAGTCATCAACATCTTCGTGCTTTTCAACTATTGCTTGACCCTTCTTCTTGTCTTTCTTTGGAGCACGACAATCTACAGATATGTGTCCAACTTTTCCACAGTTGTAGCAATTTTCGTTGAACCGCTTCTTGCTTGGGTTATTTTTTGGTCCAAAAGCCTTCTTCCTCTTTCTGTTATTTTGAGGAGCATCCTCAACAATGTTTTCTCCCATTATTGTTGAGTTTCCACGGCCTTTCTCTTTAGTAGCTTTGTTGTCCTCTTCGATTCTCAACCGAACAATGAGATATTCAAGGTACATCTCCTTGCGTTTGTGTTTCAAGTAGTTTTTAAAGTCCTTCCACAAAGGAGGCAACTTCTCAATCATCGCTGCAACTTGGAATGCTTCATTGATAACAAGACCTTCAATGAAAATTCTATTAGTAAAAATAATAAAATTAATACTTTCAACATCAGTATTAATTCGACTTACTTCAGTAAGAAGATCGTGAATAATCACTTGCAATTCCTGGACTTGGGTAATAACAGACTTGCTATCCACCATTTTGTAGTCAAAAAATTTAGCGACAACGAATTTCTTCAACCCAACATCTTCAGTTTTGTATTTTCTTTCAAGCTCAACCCACCGTTCTTTTGATGTCTCCACATTATTATAGACGTTATACAGATCGTCCTCCAGTCCGCTAAGAATGCAATTCTTGCATAGAAAATTAGAATGCTTCCACGCCTCAGTCACGAGGAAACATTCATTTTCTGGATTTTCGTCGGGCAGAACAGGAACATCTTCCTTAATGAACTTCTATAGACTTTAAGTAGTCAAGTAGAAGAACATTTTCTGCTGCCACCACTTGAAATCAATCTCGGAAAATTTTTTGGGTTTTTCTGTCGGTTCCAACGCCGGTGTTCGGCTTGTCAATGCATTGGCAGTCACCGTCGGAACAGTTTGGTTTCCGTTGTCATTCGTCGTTTTCTGTAAAACAATGACACAATCAAACATTTAATAACGTTTAAAACTGGAGTAAAAAATCACGTAGATTTTAATCTCCAATGGAGTAGAAAATCGCCACGAAGGCTTTAATCTCCAAAACGGGAGTAGAAAAACCACAAAGGTTTTAGTTTCCAGAACAGTAAATATAAAACAAATACAGAAAACAAAATATAAATTCCTTAAGCTTGTTATCAAACTATATTTATAAAATAATTCTGGAGAAAATAAAATAACATATAAACAGAAATATAAACGAAACAAAAGTTAATCTGAGTCCACTGAATTCACAGTATTTTCTTAAGAAATTTAACCCCTCCTAGTACCCAAGGTTGTGGATTATTTTCTCCCAGGATAGAACGAATTACACATTGGTGTAGCAGTACTTCAAACCCCAGTGTTTCAGCGAACACAAAGTTCGGTAGCAAATTACACTTAGTGTTGCTTCCGTTGAAGTTAAAACAATGCAGAAGAAAGGATGAGAACTCAGAAAATCGTATGGAAAATCTGAGAGAATGAACTGGTATTTATAGCCAATGTTGAGCTCAAACTGAAGAGGTGCAACACTTCAGAAGGGCTGTTTATGTAAAACGGTCATAACATAAATGCCATAAAATAAATGGCTATTTACACAATAATAAACCGAGAATTGAAGAGGAACCTTAACTTTTTCGTTACAAAAACGGAAAACAGATAACGGGGATTTAAAAAACGGATATTTAATAATATTTACTATTAAAAATAAATTTGGTCCAAAAAATTAATTAATCAATTGACCGAATCCGAAGTCGAGCGAGCGACGACGACGACGACGACGGCGCGAGGCTTGCCTTCTTCTTAACTCTTTAAAAGCTAGAAGAAGAGCAATTGTATATATACCCATCAAAAAAAAAATTCTCTTCCAATATGGAACAATGTCCCTTTGTCAAGGATGAAAACTCAAATATTTCATTTTCCCCTCAATTTCGCATTCACCCTTTTTTAAATTACATTAAAGCTTAAAAACCCAACAATAGCTTCATAATTATATAATCTTACTTTCTTTCTTGAGGCAAGACTATGAAGTGGGGTAAAAAAAAAAGAAATTCTTTATAAAACAAAGCAACTTCAACAATGGCTGGATACATATTCGAGAATGACATTTTAAACAACCAAATTAGCTTACATTATCAATAGGAATTTATTATAGACAACCTTCATGGTTAGAGAACCAATTAATGTCTCCATAAGTAGCCTTTCCTGCAGCAGAGGGAACATCTTCTATAACTTTCTCTTGACCCTTTGGGTAAAATATTCCAGTCCGATCATCAGGTACCCACCAATTATCATCATTATTTGCGTGATTTTTCATGACATTACCTTTGCTCTTCACTTCCTCCGCATTAAGTTTAACCGTATCACTTATCATGTCTGGGGAAGTGCTTTTTCTGTGATAGGCTTTGCGGAGGATTGGCCTGTATTGAACACACAAAGACTGGTGTTATTCATTTTTATGCGTAAAGATTTGTCATACGTAGTGAACTTCAAAATAATAATTCAGGAACTTGATTAGCTGATTATCTTCATTTTCCTGTTGATAAAGAAAACTGTTGCAGCATTAGTCAAATCGAATATCTCATATGCTTTTGAAATGTTACGAGTTCAGAATTTTAACTTGATAGGTTCAATCTTTTAATTCTTTATTAACGGTTATGATGCACTCACCATTATTTTGAAAGAATATGAGTTCAGAATCTAATATTTATCGAAACTTTTGGTGAATATAATCTTAGTAACTCAATTGGTTGGCTACCCGAACTTTTACCTTGTTTATGAGGGTTTGAGTTCCCACGTCCTTGTAGTTCCCTCCCCTATTTTCTCTTCCCTAATCCTTACATTAACAAATCAATATTTATTGAAATTTTATTATGTTTCATATATAAATATATAGACTAAACTTTTAGCAATCATAGAGTTAGATAATTAAAGATAAGAAGCAAGTCAGAGTGAGTGAGTGATTGGGCCTTTAAATTCTAGTGCCCATCTTTTTCAATCTGAAAAGAGAGTGAGATGTTTGCATCAAATTGAGTTTGACGGGTTGGACAGAATATTTTTGGTTTCACATTATATCGTGATCAAGTACACCCGCTGTATCAATTATTTGAAGACTTGCATATGTGATATTGCCCCCCAAATATATATATATATATATATATATATATATATATATATATATATATTAGTTAGAATAGCTTCTTGATTTTGATTGATCTCATTGCTTCAAAAAATCTTAATCTTACTAAACTCGGACTTCGGTATAAAACTCTAGGACAATGATTATTTTCAATTATAACGATTAAATTGTGTCTATTTGTGAATTTGCCGCTCATAGTTTTGTGCCTTCTCGTGATAAAAATAGATGGATTTAGTAAGATTTTAAAGCCAACATGCAAGAAAAAGGCAAGATGGTTTGTGGTTTTCTTTTTCTTATTTCTTGCATGTTTTTCTTCTTTCTTGAATTTTCTTTTCTAAATGGATGAAAATTGTCCTCCTTTCGTGGATATCTTGAAGGTCTTATTTGCAAGATAGTGATAGAAACTCTTAGCTAGTAGTCTTAGGTAGTACATCCCATAATAGCTATATTTTTGGATTTACTTATATCCCCTCCGGAGGCCGACTTATGTGTTACAGTGAGGGTCATCTAACACCGTAAGTTTTGGTAGAAATTTTATATATGTATACGTATATGCTTTGAAAATAATTAATTTAAGACACTTGACATTCTGAATAAACATTTAGGGTACTCTGATTGAGCAAAATATTGTGTCTGTCGCGTAAAAATCTTGAGTCCGCCTGTGGTCCCTCTTAATATGGTTACTTATGATCACTACAGACTAAAACAGGCAGGTGTATCTACCATAACGACCAAATGGAATAATCTCATCTCTGTCTCACTTTGACTGAACTACAACATGCATTTCCAAGAATTGCATTTTGATCATATAGAGAAATTGCATAAATGTGTCTATACCTTAAAAAAGAAAAAGAAAGAGAGAAGAATACGATGGAGTAAAGTTTACTTTAAATTTAGTAAATCTTACTTGAAATACGTAAAGTTCATGGACTGTGCTCCTCTACCAGCTGCTGCAGTTGCCATATTATGATCACTTTTTCTTTTGCCAATTTGCTGTGATTTGAGGTGGTGTTGTGACAGCTAGCCCCAAGGCTTTCTATTTTTATAGTAAGGGTGGTTGGTTATGGACAATTTAGCTTCCCAAGAAAGAGGGTAAGGATTGTTTTATAAAATTCGTCAGCTTCTGGATCTTACCATAGAAGAATGAAGGACCATATCATGTCATAACGAGATAATGTTAGTTCCACAGGATATGGAATGGAAGCTTACTTCCACTACTAGATAACATTAACTTGAAGGCCATGCAACTATATCCTTTTTCTTTATTTCCCAAGCTTTTAGTGTCAGAAATTTATTGTATCTTCTAGAGGCTTCTAGTGTGGTTCACATATAAGGTAATAAATTATTTCATTTGTCTCTAAAAAAAAAAATATATCAGATAAATATTTTGTAGTTAGCATATATGGTAATTTCTTTAATGGAAAGAAATTACCATATATTAAGAGTTTTTAGGGTAATTAATTATAATTTAAGGAGAAGTCCGTAAGATTAAAGTATTTTGCCTAAGAGTCCCTAGCTTACTTATAAATACGCATGTGACTCCATCAATTTGGCATCCTACGATAGGCACAGGCTAGAAGGCTCTATAGGTTTTCTGCTAAAGGTTTCAAAGGCGATCCTTACAACACTTAAATAATAATGACTGAAAGTAGGTTCCTATTAATATTTTGCTGTGTAGGTTCTGTGTATATACTTAAATTTTAACACGTGGTATCAGAGCCTATCTTTAGTCGTGTTGGTCGGTGTCGAGATTGTGTTCATGACGATGCAAATCTCGTTTTGAACAAATCTGTCTATTTAGTTTTATATAGAATACCCACCGTCTTTGATTTGTGGACAATGGGTTATATTCTGTTAGATGAAATTGGTTCAAAATCACTGACTTTTAAATTGTAATATCTGTTTTCATAAGTAACTCTCTTGTGATTCCTTTAATGAGTTTGATCTAGCTAATGTCGGGATCCTCGAAGTTGTTTATCAATTGATTGGTTTAAAGCCCTTATTTATTTTTGTCGTCTAAAGATGTATTGGACACTTAATTTGATGGATTTTAATTGTTTCAAGTTTATAAGATAAAGATCTTGAGACATGTGCATGTAAATTGAAACTATCTTTGTAATTATCGTGTTTAAAACTATTTGCTTTACTACTATTTAAAATTCTACTTATGATTATAAGAATCAGTTTTGGAGTTTATAAGCATTACGCTTATTTGATCGTTGTGCAACAAAATTTGTTGGCATTGAATATGTTATTCGGTTTGATATTTAATGTGACATGAACTATCCATAACTTGTCTTCTTGTTTCAAATCTGTTTGTTCTCAACTTTAATGAATATTAAATTGTTCTATCCTCTGAAACTGAAAGAGGAGCCTACAACTTATATTAACGTTGCTACTAATTTAAAGTAATTAGTTTAATTATTAGAATTGTTTTCCTAATGAGTCTATATAGGCATCTATTTACACTTCGCTTGCCCATTGTTAAGAAACTAATCAATATTTTGTTCAAGTTAATTATTGTAAGATGTCAATTTTGAGTTTTCTTTTATATGATGTATTTAGGAGTGGCCACAACATCTTGAATACTTAATATAAAAGAAATTTAGTTATTTAATCACATAAAGTTTAGTGGTTAAAGGTTATAATGACATCTATTTAGTCCAATTATCTTATTAAAATGGCAATCCGGCCCTACAGAAAGATAACCATTTTTTTGTAAGATTAATTGGAATGTGATAGTAAACCTTTAAGTTAAAAATTATCTTATGCCCACAGGTACGAATTAATTTCTATGTGTTTTGGTTTACTAGTCTAATAAGGTAAAGTAAATTCTATGCATGGGTTGCAACCTCTGCCCATATCTAGAATTTAATTAGAAAAGGTATATTACGCGATTCACCTTTGATGGATTGTACTTCATAGCTTATGTATGTTTATCCTTGTTTTGCGGTCTTTATAGCTTTTCCTACCCCTATTTTTAATAAGAATACTTGAATTCCAATGCTTTCTGGTGACAATTATACTGAATAGAACGAGAAAATCCTTCTCACTTTAGGGTGCTCGAAATTGAACCTGGCATTCTGTGTGGATGAACCACCTATTCCCATGGAATCAAGTACACCAGCGGCTAAGGCTGATTATGAGCTGTGGGAGCGATCTAATCGCTTAAGTTTAGCTCATTAAAGCCCACATAAGTCAAAGCATTAGGGGTTCTATCCCTAATAGCGATAAGGTCAAAGCTTAAATGAAGGCAATTGATGAACAATTCGTAAGCTCTAACAAGGCTTTAAACACCACCCTTATGAAGAGGCTCTCAAGTATGACTTTTGATAGAAGTCATACAGTGCGTGAGCACATTATGAAGATGAGAAACATTGCTACTAAACTCAAGTCCCTTGAGGTTGATATGTCTGAACCATTTTTAGTGCATTTCATTCTCAACTCTCTTACTGCGGAATATGATCTGTTCAAGATTTCTTACAACACACATAAGGATAATTGGTCAATCAATAAACTCTTGACCATGTGTGTTTAAGAAGGAGAGAGGTTGAAGCATGAGACATCTGAAAGTGTTAATATGGTGACTCATGGTAAGAGAAATGTAAAGAACGGCAAAAGTGTTCCCACGAAGAAGAAAAGCATCTTTAACAAAGATGCTTGTCGTTTCTGTAAGAAGAAGGGGCATTGGAAGAAGGATTGCCTGAAATACAAGAAAGAGGTTTCTAACTCAGAGGAAGCCGGCAGGAAGTGAACAATATGTCTATTCTGATAATAGGATACGTTCATGTGTGGAAGGCGTGGGGACTTATAGGCTCATTTTGAAGATGGTTTTCACTTAGATTTAGAAAATACTTTTTATGTTCCCGATTATTCTAGAAATTTAATTTCTCTTTCAAGACTATCGATTAGTGGATATGATATGAATTTTCATTATCCTTCTATGAAACTTTTGAAAAATAATAAAGTTATTGGTTTTGGAAATTTGTATAGAAATTTATATAAACTTGAGTCAGACCCCACATTTAAATGTAATGTTTTAACTTTGCATGACAAAGAAATTGTCACTAAGCGATGTATTATGAATGAGAACTCATCAAATCTTTAGCACAAGAGATTGGGACACATCTCTATTGATAGAGTCAAAAGGTTGGTTAATTATGGAGTTCTAAAAGCTCTTGATTTTTCTGACTTTCTGACTTGTATGGACTGCATAGAGGGTAAGTAGACCAACAAATCAACTAAAGGTGCCAAAAAGAGTTCTCAATTGCTTGAGATTATACATACAGACATATGTGGACATTTTCCTACCTTTTGCTTGAATGGTCAGAGATATTTAATCTTATTTATTGATTACTATTCAAGATATATGTATCTCTATTTTCTGTTTAATAAATCAAAAGCACTTGATGCTTTTAAAGTTTAGAAAACAGAAGTAGAGAAACAAACTGGTGCTCAGATCAAAATTGTAAGATCAAATATGGGTAGAGAATATTATGGTAGGTACACAGATAAGGGACAAGTTAATGATCCATTTGTTGAGTTCCTTAAAAGTGAAGGTACAATTACTCAATAAACCATTTCATGAACACCACAACAAAATGGTGTGGCAGAAAGAAGGAACTGGACATTAATGGACATGGTAAAAAGCATGATTAACATATCAAGATACCTTTATCCTTACGGAATGAAGCCTTAAAAACCGCTGTGTAAATTTTAAATAGGGTTCCATCCAAGGTTGTTCCCAAAATACTTTTTGAGTTATGGAAAAGATGGAAACCGAGTTTAAATCATTTACACGTTTGGGGATGTCATAACCCACAACTAAAGAAGTTGAATGAAAGAACAATAAGTGATTATTTTATAGGCTATGCGGTTAACTCTAAGGGACTTAGGTTTTATTTTCCTTCTCATTCTCCTAAAATTGTTGAGGCTGAAAATGCTAAATTTCTTGAGGAGCATGAAGAAAGTGGGAGTGGTTTGACTCAAAAGGTGGACTTGAAGAAATAAGGGAACCACCTGCGGTACCTTTGATTATTAGGAACTTAAATGTTGATCAGAAAAATTCTCATGAATTATCATAACAATAACAAGTTCATGAACCACCACCACTTGAGGAGCCACACGAAGATCAACCAATTTTACCTGAACCCACTGAAGAAGTGTCTGAACAGTGGGAATAAGAAAATTATCAAAAATTTTAAAACAACAATTTCTAGTGACTATGTTGTATATGTCCAAGAGTCTGATTATGATATTGGACTAAAAGATGATCCATGCTCGTTTTCACAAGCCATGCGTGGAGAAAACTCCAAACTTTTGTATGATGCCATGAAAGAAGAGTTAGAATCTATGGCTAAAAATAAAGTTTGGGATCTCGTCGAATTACCAAAATGAGCTTTTATTATAGGTTCCAAATGTGTTTTTAAAACTTAAGGAGATTCATCTGGTAATATCGAATAATATAAAGCAAGTCTTGTAGCCAGGAATTTTACTCAAAGGGAAGACATTGATTAACATGAAACCTTCTCTGCAGTATCAAAGAAGGATTCATTTAGAATAATCATGGCATTAGTAGCTCATTTTGATTTAATGTTACAAAATGGATATGAAAACGACTTTCCTGAATGGAGATCTTGAAGAGGAGGTATACATGCGTCAGCCTGAAGGATTTTGTGATAAGGACAAAAGTCACTTTGTTTACAAGTTGAATAAATCCATCTATGGTCTAAAGCAGGCTTCCCGCCAATGGTATATTAAATTTCATAATGTTGTTTCTTCATTTGAATTTATGGAGAACATCATTGATCAATGTATATACCTTAGGATAAGTGGGAGCAAATATATTTTTCTTGTCCTATATGTGGATGGCATTTTACTTGCCAGTAATTATTTGGGGTTGTTGCGCGAGACTAAATAGCCTTATCCAGAATTTGAGATGAGGGATATGGGTGAAGCCTCATGTCATTAGCGTAGAGATTCACAGAGATAGATCTTAAAGATTACTTGGACTGTATCAAAAGGCCTACACTGAAAGAATCCTAAAAATAATCGGGATGAAGAACTGTTCACCTATAGCAGCACCCATAATTAAAGGTGATAAATTCTCATTGAATCAATGTCCACAAAATGCATTAGAAAAGGAGCAAATGAAAGGAATTCCATATGCTTCGCTTATTGGGAGTCTTATGTATGCACAGGTCTGCACTAGACCTGATATTGCCTTTGCGGTAGGAATGCTTGGCAGATATCAAAGTAACCATGGTCTTGATCATTAGAAAGCTGGTAAAAGAATTTTGAGATATTTGCAAGGAACCAAGGATTTTAAGCTTACACACAAATACGCTGACTAATCGGAGGTGATTAGATATTGAGACTCTGATTTGGGTGGATGCAAGAACACTGGTAAATCTACTTCTTCTTGCTGGAGGTGTTGTATCTTGGAGAAGTGTCAAGCAGACAATTGTTGCAACATCTACTATGGAAGCTGAATTTATAATATGCTATGAAGCTACATCACAGGCGTTATGGTTGAAAAATATTATTGTCGGCCTTAGGATTGTCAATCCCATTTCAAGGCCATTGAGAATCTTCTGTGACAATTCAGCTGCAGTATTCTTTTCTAAGAATAATAAAAGTGGCAGTCGAAACAAGCACATCGGCATAAAGTACTTGATGGTTAGAGACTATGTGAAGAAGCAAGATGTGCGTTTTGAGCATGTTAGTACTGCTTTGATGATTGCTGATCCTATGACTAAAAGTTTGCCTGCTAATTTTTCAAGGATCATGTAACCTATATGGGTCTTAGTAGCTCTACTTAACCTTACTTTGTTCTCTAACAGTTTGTCTAGACATTATATTTATTTTGATATACATGACAGTGCACACTTTGATTTATCATGTATTATTTTGTGATCATTGAATCAATAAGGTTGGACTCTGAATGACTTATATTAAGTTCATTCATAAAGTTGTTGACACTTTGTTAGAATATATTGTACATTGACATGGAAGGAATTGTTTGTTTAAGAGCATGAGCGCCATGATTCATGTGATGATATGTTCTAGCTAAAGTGATTATTGCATAACTTTTAGTTGAGTAATGAAGTTTATGGCCGTATTATATGTTTATCTCTCATAAAAGATTATCTGATTTTAATATTTGGGCCAAGTGGGAGAGTGTTAGACAGTGTGGCCCACATATAAGGTAATGAATTATTTAATTTATCTTCCAAAGAAAATAATATATCAGATAATATTCTGTAGTTATGCATATAAGGTAGGTTCTTTGATAGAAAGAAATTACTATATATTAGGAGTCCCTAGGGTAATTATAATTTAAAGAGAAGTCCCTAGGGCTAAAGTATTTTGCCTAAGAGTCCCTAGCATACATATAAATACGCATGTGACTCCATCAGTCTGACATCCCACGATAGGCACAGGCTAGAAGACTCTATATGTTTTGTGCTAAAGATTTCAAAGGCGATTTCCTACAACGCGTGAATAACAATGGCTGAAAGTACGTTCCTATTAATATTTCGTTGCGTAGGCTTTGTATATATGCTTAAATTTCAACAACTAGAAACTAGCGGAGCCAGGATTTCGAACCAATGGCTCGTCCTAGTTACTTAATTTCTAATTAAGAATATACATACTTAATAAATTTGTAATACAAATATAGAATTTGAACAGAAATTACTGATTTCGTTTGAATCTGTACCTATTATTTTAGTTTCGACCCCATTTAGAAGTATTGTATTCTTTCTCTTTTTTTGGCGCATAGTTAATGAGAGAAGTAGTAATGTCTAGTCATTGAAATTTAAATTAGCAAAGTTACCATAACTGTGACCTCTTGATTATTGGATATTATTCCCTTGTTGAGTGGGGCATAATATATACCATCTGCGGTACAAGCAATTTAATCATGCTGGAAACAATAATTTGCACCACACAAAAAAAAGGGGGGGGGGGGGGGGGGGGGGGGGGGGGGGGGGGGGAA